>CABFVX010000053.1:133945-169801 GCA_902151425.1 Timema shepardi
GTGTTATCTCCAACTTACAAAAACTACCGACACAAAATGAGTAAGGTGAAATTCCAGGGAAAGTAAACAGGATTCACACGTGGAGGAATGATAGAAAATGACCGATACAAAAAAGCGGCCTCCAGTGTATGCGATTGAGTTTGAATTCAGGGTCCCTTACGTAGAGTCAACGGGCTCAATCTTTTCACTGTGAAAGGAACATTTCCTAATTAGCTAAATAAACTATTATATAGATTAGTCTTTTAGCCTAGTTCTGCCTGTAGGCCTATACCTAGAACTACAGGTATAGATCCCTGGGGAGCTCAAAATGTAGAAATTGTGGATTTTATTTGCTGTTTGTGTTCCAGAGCTAAGTTAGACACATTATCTCAGTTGGTAACGTGTTTTTTATATTTAGCTGAGTGTCCCGGGTTTGATTCCTGGCATGTCTGAAAAATGTATAGTTGGTGAAATGTTAGTTTCCCATTTCACAGTGATGAATTAACTGCTGGGGGTTGGATGTTGTGACTGTTCTAGATATAAATTAGTTTATAGGTCTTATGATCAGTCGGTTCAAAAAGTACACGTTAAAAACCTCAAATAAATAAAATTCTATTGGTTAGATTTTATAATTTTTAAGACACTAGCTTTAGTTTAAAAAGTTTTTTAAATACCACATACTGAGACCTAGCGCATACTAAGTAGATACTATATACTAAATAGATAAGACATTATCATGTAGCCTTCAATTACCCTGTAAGGTAGCAGGCGTATCTTGCCTTATTCCACCATGGCATAGCTTTGGGTGCTAAGTGTACCCTTCAAAGTTAGGCTGCTTCCTTTCAAGGTAAATGGAGGGCACAAATAGTAAATATTTTCATTAGGTCCTCTCGGAATCTGACCAAGATCCATTTTAATGATGGTCAACCACTCTCAACACTTCGCTATGGTAGGGGGAATGGTGAACCTATAAACTTTTGGTAAAATGTAATGTTGATCGGTAAAGTTAATTCTTGAGTAATGATGGAAACTTTCCTCGATGATATTTGCTCTCAGCTCTGTATTTAATTTAATGTGTATTGTAACAAATTATGAATATAAGCCATTCACTTTTAAGGTTCAATCTATTGTTTTTTTTTACTTATCTGAAAAAGCTAATTCATATCCTTACATTACCTTGTAACTAACAACCAATGTTGACAAAAACACACACGTTTGACATTTTATATAATGAGAAAAATTAACAAATTGCATTGGTTAGTTGTCATTATTACATTATATTCTAAAAATAGGAAGGAGGGGGAGGTCTGTTTAACTAACTGTATGGATTTCATGTGGGCTTAAACATGCAGGGCACAAGTTCGTTGAATGTAAGTGCGGTCCCAGATGCTTTAAGTATATATTAAAACATTAATTTCATTAAAGTACATACAAGGATTCGCTTCAGTGACCGAATGGTCTAAGGCATCATTCTCATGTTGAACTAGCCTACTGTTGACAGGGAGGTTGGGGTTTGAATCCCGGTCGGATCTTCTGAGATGGCTTTTCCCAAAATGGTTTTCCACCCTTCTTTCAGGCAAATTCTGGTGGATTACCTCTAAAATGCTTCCTTCCACTGCTTTAGCCCATTGGAGTAATCATACTAAATTCGTATAACCTAGACAGGTAGCAATACATGGTGATAAAAAACCAAGTATATAAGCTATACAAAATGGAGTTAGTCTGCTCTTGTCCGGAGACTGCATCAAGGTGGTACGGATTGATAAGAAAGTCGCCGCCTTCGTCCACTAGCCAAGGCCATTTCTAAACTGCCCTTTTAACCTCTATACAACTTGGATCAAGAGACCTTTTCAAAAGAAATAACAGCCTTTTTCAGTCAAATTCCCGTAAAATCCCTTATAACCGACTGGGCCGGCTCAATATTAGCATGCTTGGTACTAGCCCGGGAGTCCAGTGTTTTCAGGGCTGTTCTCAACAGACGCGGAGTCCTGGGCAAATTTCATTTGTGGGGCTCCCAGCTCTCCGTTTCACCCCTTTTACCCAAAATAAATAAACTAAAAATAATTTTTTTTTTAAGTGTTATCACAGTAGTTTTAAACTATATACCAATTTCCATTCTTATAAGTTATCAAAAAATATCTTAAATTGTAAACACATGGAATAATTAATGCTAGAAGCTGTGTTTTTATTCATATTGGGGTTGATTTCACTAATTTGGCTCAAATGGATTTATCAGACAACACGACCTGTAAAAAAAAGTATAAAGAACAACCTGTGGTAAATTAGAATTAAATCGGTCAATGCGTTCAAAAGTTATCGCGAAACATATTCACCACAGGCAAATGCAAATCGGCGAAGTTAAAACGTAGAACTAGCTTCACTCGTTTGCTAAATCAAACGACATGATAATGTTTTTATTTGTTTTTATACTCTGACAATATTTGTTAGCTCGTCTAAACAGAGAACCTACTACAAAAGCGCACAAGCAACAATCTCTCACCCCAATTTCGCCCCCCTCCCTCCCATTTTGTCAGCTTTAAGAAAGTGCGGCACACCCCAAATCGTGGGGCGCTATGCAGCCACACCATTCACACACCCTTAAGGGTGGCTTAAAGTGTTCGAATAACGGCCAGGTGAACTCAGACTTTTTTTTCAAGGTGTAATTTACCTCCCTCTTAGCAGCCACATATTAATCAATTTCTTTACTTTGCATCATCCTCATCCTGACTTACCTCTCTCTCATCATCAGGATGTTAGTCCATTTCTTTACTTTGTATCCTCCTCATCTCTTCTCCTTAGATTAAATAGAGTGGGTCAGTACTTTTGAACTACTAACTTAGATACTTTACTTGACACTTTGCTTTGAACCAATACATTCGTTTCTTCCATTTATTAGTAACAAGTCAAACCTAATCTAGCTTTTAATGGAAACGTATCAATCTGTTATTAAATTATAATCAATAATTTCATCATAACTTTTCATGTATGTAATCTGGCCATATTTACATCTTAAACTAACTGATCAACTCTCATTAATTGATTGCTCCACTTACATTATTTGATTGAGCATAGAAACTTCTAAGTTTTACAATATTAATATTTATTCAATATTTGAACGTGATTTTTACGAACTGTTATTTTTTTATTGGACTCATTAAATATAATATGTAAGAATTTACCCTAGTAATATTAGTTTTAGATTTGGTCTGAAAAAAAAATCATAAAATAGTTGATTCGAAATAAATTTGAAACCTATTCTTTATATAAATTTCGATTTGGATTCATCTTGAAACATTTTCATTGTACAGTAATCGATTCGGATCGATTTGAAAATGACCCCAATTACGACATTCGATTTCAGAATAGTTAGTAAGCAAATATTCTGAATTGAAATTAAACTATATAATCATAACGCATATTATATATTATTAGTTATTACATTTTATATAATTTATTAATTTTAATTGTTATTATATATTATGCTATGCATTATTTTAATGATTATTATAAATATTATAACATTATGCATAATTATAATATATTTGATACAAATATCTTAATATAATATGTAATGTTAATGATGCTAATTAGTTGCAGGATTAAATTTAGGGCTTATATGATGTACATACTACATAGAATAATACAGGGTTTCTCAAACTGTGAAGCACGAGGGGGTTTCCAGATGGTGCGTAGCATGTTTATATATTTTTTGAGCCAATTATTGTTACTTTCTTTCTGAATTGCCAAGGTTCTTCTTTGGCCAAATGATGCAATAAAAATAATCACGTTTGCATTCGCATATTTGTATAAAAGGGGTTTCTAAACAATGACGATAATTTAAATTAAAGAACTAGCGTTGAAAATTACCTTCACCTTTATCTCACAGAAATAAAACTCCTAGCTCGAACCATCTATGCTATAGGAAACACATTCATCTTGTCCAATGGCGGGTAGATATTTAAAAATACTATATTCTGCTCAGTTTAACTATATTTTTCATGACTAGTATTCATGTCAATAAATGTAAAAACATGATATTATAAAATTAGTATTATATACATAGGCCTGATTTAATTTAGTTTGATAGCTTAGTTTAGTTTTATAGCTTATACAAAATTCCTCTCAAAAATATGGTGATAAGTAAGAATTTTACTGCTTTCATTTGTTTTAGTATCTACGTAAAAAGTAGTTGAAGAAACATATTACTTTGTGTTAGTGAGGTAAAGGGCCGTATTTTGAGCTATGGGGACCCCGGGGTTGTAAAAAATTTGAGACCCCCAACATTAAAAAAATATTTTTTATGTTCAACGTTTCAAAATTTCTTTTTTTTCTTTACAAAATTAACAGCTAAAAGCTCAATGTTAAAGGTATGTTTTAAAAACAATCACACTAAATTAAATTTATAATTCAATATGTATCAGAGTCATTAAATTTGCTGTGATCAGGGTTTGGGTGTTGTTTATGTTTATAAAATCCTAGTGAAATATTTGTCTGCCACGTGTGCCATTAGTGAGTAATATTTTGTAATAAATAAATAAAAATTGGTATAGTAGGAAACAATATTTTTAAGGATCTTACCACAACTGCAATCCATAGAGCCAAAAGAAAATTATTATTTTCATTGCAACAGTTTGTGGAGGTCCTGGGGTGTTAACCCCAGTCGCCCTCTCTTAAATCCTGGTGAGGCCTAACAATTAGAGTAATTATAATTTCCAGGTGAGGCTTTGAGTGCAAAATTGTTTGAGAAACTCTGGAGCAGTACACACGAAAACTATAGATTCCCCTACAGAAGCAATTCTCGCACAAGCCCCTAATCAAGATTAAGATATACAATGACCTGTATACTTTCGAAAAGCATCAGAATCATATGGGAACAACGTATACGCTCTCTAGCTGCCGCTATGAGATTGAGGTAGCGACGTCACCTTGGAAGACCTGAGTGTGAGGGGGCGGAAGGGGGACTGAGAAGTCGGAGAGAGGACTCGGCTCGACTCACCTCTTCGTCGTAATATCGCCTCTCATACGTGAGATTCCTGGTCCTTGTTTAGTCCCCCTCCTGCCCCACACCCGGGACCATACCATCACCCTTCTGCTCCCCCGAGCATCATTAGCCCAGGGACCCCAGGCGCCACCTAGAATTTCATTACTCGCATCTGCTCCCCTTCCTACCTTTCTCCAACTACCCGCCCCCCTCCTCCCGGGAGGACAGACAAGTTGGTCCAGCGCGCAAACTAACAGCTACATCGCGCCTCACTCCAAAACACAGAGGTCTCAAGACACCTTGGAGCTATAGTCCAATTTTCATAGAAAGGGCTCCTAGGAAAATACAAATATATTTTGTTTGTGGTTGTAGGGTCTAAGGCTTCACTCTCGTAATAGGTTGGACTCACGATGACAGGAAGATCTGGGTTCAAATACCACTTTGGTGTAGGGCCCCCACTAAGAAAGTTTTTTTCCAAAATAGTTTACCACTCTTCCTTCACGCAAATGCAGATACACTTCCTTTAAATTTAATCTTACTCATACTTAATAAATGCCGGTACACCTCTGAATTCAACCTTCCTCATCCTTAACTAATTAGCGTAATTAGTACATATGTGTATAGCCTGAACAAGTATTAAAGAAATAATAAAGAACATAGATAACATTTTATTCTACTATTTGTGTTAATTTATAGGTATTGATAATATCTATCAAAAGTGACATATGCAGAGCACATGACTTGACTTACGGTTACGTGAAAGTAGATCTGCAGTTGTAACTTTTCAGATAAAGCACTTGCCATAAAAATTTGACTTTTAGACTTACTCAGAGAACTAGTCTAGCCAATTGGTGTTATGATTCTTTTATCTTTTCTATAGGCCTATTTGTCAGTGACCTGGTGGTCTAGGGGTAAGGTGACAGACTTCTGTGCTGGCGGCCGGGGTTCAATCCTCGGTCCCGGCACAGATTTATCTGATTACCAAACCCTTCCTTCACTTCTGACAAGACATCTTGTGAATGTGGGGAATGCCAGGCCTCCACCGTGGTTCGGATTCCACGTTAAACTGTAGGTCCTTCATTTCATCTCACAATCACCCTACCATTACACATTAGCGTAAGTGCGTATAACCCGAACGGGTAGTAAGACGCGGTGCTAATAATAATAATAATAATAATAATAATAATAATAATAATAATAATAATAGGCCTATTTAAAAAAACACATGGACACTCAGAGCTATACCGAAATAGGACTTACTAACTTGTCCACCCCACACAAATGAGCACCAAACCCTGAAGGCAGGCAGGAACTATTATAACCACCCCATGGATTGTAAACAATCAAATACTAAGTCAATATATTTAAAAAAATAAAATTAAAATATCCTTGATGAGAATTCAAACCATGAATCTTTGGCTTAATACGAGTATGTCACGTCTCTACAAAATTGAACTATCTTTACCCAAAACACTCATCGTTTTATCCAAATACATTACATACTCATTTGGGCCATAATAAAGGACTAGGATGCCTTTAACTATTATTATTATTATTATTATTATTATTATTATTATTATTATTATTATTATTAAGCTATGTATGCTGTCTTACGACAAGTCCGATGCTTTTGTCAGTGAACTTAGACCACCAATTCACCGTGTTCTCTGCCTCCTCCTTCAACTTCTAGAATTTTCTTCTCTCCTTCAAGTCACCCGATATTTGAATCCTCCTTCTCCCTAAGCTCCTGTTTCCCTCAACCTTTCCTTTTATGACGTCGTCCTCTCAAGGATGTGTCCCATCCAGTTTATTTTGTACCGAAAAAATCGTATCCAAAATGGTTCTCTTCTCACCCAGACTTCTTTATTTGTCACCCTGTCTGTACACCTGATCTTCTCAAGTCTTCTCCAGCATCACATATACTCCAAATGTAGCTTTTCATCAGTTTCTTCCTCAGTTCTAAACTCAACTTGCATTTAAGGACAAGGGAAAATTGTCCGAGCATTTTCCATTTCACATATCTACAGTCTTGGGGCTTGAATTATTTCACAAACCTACTTACAACAGAAGTTTGATCCATTTTTGTCTATATTAATTCAAAATTATGTTTAAAAAGGCAGTTTAAGTTATTTAGTCAGACCCAGGCATAGCGCCCATAATGTTGCTATTGATGCACCTAAAAGTAGGCTAAAAATCTACATATCTTCATTTTGGTAGTTTATATCAATAACAATTTTCAGACCGACTTTTTTTTACAAAATGGTAGATTGATGATTGAGTTGTTTTGTTTGTCGTAATTAAAGATAATATGAACTATTAATAGAATATAAGCATTTATTCTGGATAAATTAACTAAGTAGCTAAAATAAAAACCGGAATATATAATCATATGGATTACTTTTTGACAGTCACTTTCTTGCATGGTTGTGTTGTCAAATTGAACTCCTCTCCTCAGGCCAACTAACTTCCCCCTGCTTGGATGCACACCTTGTTCACCACCCGAGAAGGTGGGAGGGGGAGGTCAGTTTAATTAAGTCCCACCCTCCGGCCAAGCAGTAAACACGGGACGCGCTGGTAGTCGCCCTGGGTTATGACGGTCATTCCAAGGCTTGGTTCTACAGGATGTCCGGATAAACCGCTGATATATCTGGGATGGATATCTCTAGACCTGACACGACCACTGTTCTTGGCAGATTACTTCAAAGATCAAGAACAAGGCATGCTCTATCTCCACATTATAAAAGTCTTAAATTGTACATTTATAATAAATAAATAAATAATATTAATAAAATAAATAAAAATAATTGTACATCCTTTAGACCACATCGGTGGGTACGCAGACAAAGGCGTCGTTCTTGTATGGACTAATATTCAAATGAAGGAAAGGTCGGTTTTAGTTTCCAACCAGATGTAATGTTTTTATCTCCAAAATGGCTTCTCATTCTTCCCCCATGCAAACGTAGGTGTACATCTTATAAATGATAACTTTCTCATTCTTATTATATAAGTGTGCATAATTGTGTGAATAGCCCGGATGGGTGGTAAGATGCATAACTGGCAAATACATAACCTGGAGGCATGTCTAACCATACCCCAACTGAGGGCTCCATAAGTTCTTAGGAAATTGGCCAGGAGCTAAACATGAAATTTATGGTATCCAATGTCCAAATATAGTAAAAACACGAACGGATAATTATTTATTTTTTAACAAATCTGCTACCTACATACATTAAACAAGTAGACTAACATTAACTTCACGATTCTGGAAGCTTGAGGACGTCACCTACCTGTGACGTCATGGCCGGTCAAGATAGGATTTCCCATGTCAATCATTTTACGTTTTAGCGAGTTTTAAATATATAACTTAGAAATAAAAACCATACGTTCTTAAATAATTTTAAAAATAGTCTTAGAATTTCACAAAATAAGAATTTTATCATTAAGTAGTTTTTTTTGTAAAAGTAGTTTTTTTTATAAATCTTCCACAACTTAGGTTATTTGTCTTGATCACGAAAATGGCCAGTAGGAGTCTTCCTGACCGCATGTCTCTTTATAATAGGAAACAGGAAAAAAGAAAAATTAAAAAGCAAATCAGGTTTCCATGGAGCAAATATTAAAGTGAGTGTGTAAACTAATCAAAGGAAGAGGGCAAGTAGACAAGCAATTAGACAAGCACCCTTTCAGTGTGGACTTCTTATTTTATTCCCTATCTTTCTATTTCGTATGTTGACGTATAAGTGTACTAGTGCTTAGAATACTTAGGTGCATCAAGTTAAAATGCAACCCGCTTCGCAAAATAGCTTCGAAATCTTCAAGTAGGAAACTTCATTAATAGAAATTAGCGAACATTTACATAAGGTTCAAGAGCCTAATTTGTTGTTTATTTCCGAAATTTGAAGTTTTTCAATTTGAGCTGGCAAACAAAGAACTCGAAGGCTTCGTGCCACGGGCTGGGCATGCCTGCTTTAGTCTGTATCCGTGGCGCATTGCAAGCTCTAAAGTCCCTAGTTCTCTTCTAACCAGTCACTAAAATGTTAGCATATTTGTGTCGACTCTTCCTATAACCTACTTATTGAAATAACTAATTAGCTGACTGCTAGATCTCGGTAGGAATTAGTCTTAAACGTGGTGTTTTGGACTAAGTTGGTTTGTAATAGTGACCGGTTGAGTTGCGCCTCTTGTTGAAAAGTGGTTGACTTGTATCAGGCTGTATTTTCCTGTTAAGCGTTCCCAAGAAATTCCTAGTTCCAAAACTCATGCACAAAACGCAACTCCTACTTTAGTCTGCTAAGAGAATAGAAACAAAAGTAAGATCATTGTGGGAAGAACATTCACTGTTCGACAGTTCAAAAGCGTTTTACATTATTATAATACCATAATAATTGTATATTAGGATTCTTGTAGGAAGGAACTTAAAGAAAATACCAACAACTTTTTCTTTTGCAACTATTTTATTAATGTTATTTTATAGATGTTTTTAGAATAATCATTCAAAAGTGACAGATACGTTTATATGACTTGGCTTATGAATACATGAAAGTAAATCTAGTAACCTTTCTGTTTTCTTTCCCTATTAAAACTGGACTGTGCAAGAATTGAATTTTATTCTTACACCAAGCTCAGAAGCTGTCACGTTTGACAGATTGTGCAAATGTTGGTAGTTGTAAAATAACATTGTTGACTTCTTGACATTTATTTTTATTTGCCGCAAAATTGTTCTCCCTTTAATGATCTAAATAAAAGTGATGTAGGGGGCTAGGAGAAGAGAAAGAAATCAGTTCCTTTAATTTGTAAAAAAACACACACACACACACAAATACAATGCCTTTCCCCTCCTAAGTAAGTCTTCCATGTTTTGATCCTAAGAGCTAGATTTCTCGCTCATCTCGTAATATTTTCCCCTTTGAAGAGTTACTTTCTTAGATAAGACCTGATGACGTAGTGTGACCTGTCACCTCTCTTGAGCGAGTTTTGTGGTTGCATTGGTTTTTTTTTTTTCTCTTACACTTAGCCCGTAATCATGCGAAATCCACTTTGGATCTATTCCAGTTTCTTCCCATGATTATACACAACTCAAACAAATGTTTGTTGTTTTACGTTAAAACAGCGAACGTCAGCATGAAGGTCTATGTGCACACTCTCTCTCTCTCTCTCTCTCTCACACACACACACACACACACACACTTTGTCAAGCGGGACCCCGACTAATCCACCGGAAAGAGGATATATTCGCCTAGCTTGCAGCAAACCAGCTGATCCGTCTGTCAAGCTTGTGTTGTTTTTAGAGACAAATTGGATAACTCGAATTTAAACATTTAAACAAATTACTGTGTTTGTTTATTTGATCGTACTATTTTGAGATTCCTTGATCTTAACTAACCCGGTGCTCTTTCACGACGATAACTTTAGTAGTTGGGACCCTCATAGGGGGTGGGGGGGAAGGGGGAGCATCACGCGGACTATGTCAGGCTCATCTACTCTGGTTTTCCGATGACGGGGTGGTCGAAGGTTTCAAATCCTGGCTTGGTGTACTAACGGTGATGTTTCCCTAAATAGTTTACCATTCCCCCTCTGTGTAAATTCGGGTGCTTTTCTTCAAAAGTCTACCTATATTATACCTATACAATAAGTGTGATCAAAACACGCGTATCCCGGATAAAGAAAGATATGAAAACTATCTCGGAGAATCAAAGACCAACCTCATTTCAGTTTGGTTGCGTGGGGTTTGCAAACGTACGTATTGCGTTACATTGGTACTTGTGGCCGATAAAGATTTGATCGAAGGTTTTGCGTCCAGACCTTTCTCCTGCTCCGTCCCTTACATTTAGGCTAGGTTGGTTTAGGTCAGTTTGTTTACACAATACGATATATATATATATATATATAGTAGATGTAAGTCCCTCTACGATGTTTTCACTGTTTGTTCCACGTAAGCTGCAATACTTCGGGAATTATAATAGGACTTTCCTGGTCAGACGTGTGTCTCTGTAGGCGTGTTTTCGTGATTGAATTGGAATCGAAGTTTACAACCAAACATTTTTCATGATCTTAATATTACGGCTGGTCACGAGTGTATCTGATCGAGACGATACCAAACCGAGGTGCGAACAAACTAAATAACTCGGTTTCAACTAATTAGCTGAGGATTGTGCGCCAATTTTAAAACAGTATGACCCTTGATTATATTTTAATAATATTCATAGCGTTTAGTTGGCGAGGAGAATTATAAGAGTGATAATAAGGAAAGAAAACTTAGATATTACATTTATTATATTATTTGTGTAAAGTTCTTGAGAAACGTTTAGCTATGAATACAATAATTAGGAAATGATGTGATCTAGGCCTACATACCTGAAAATAAAAATTCTACTTCGTCGTTTCTGAAGATCTTGTATGAAAACACAAGCTTAGGTTTGTTATGTAAATATTAGACCTAATAAATATAAGTATCAGTTTAATTAAGAATAACATTTTATTTAGCACCGCGTCTCACTACCCGTTCGGTTTATACGCTTAAATACTAATTACGTTAATGGGCTAGGAATTGGGAAGATTGAACATATAAGAAGTGAACCTGCATTTTCGTAGATGCAGAGGGGAAACCCATTTAGGAAAAACCACTCCCAGATCACCCGAGTGAGATTAGAACCTCGATCTCTCCGTCCTCGGCAGTCTTTCTCAACACGAAACTAGCGTGTTAGTTAACTACGCCACCGAGGCAGATAAGAATAAAATTAAATAGGAAATATTCCTCCGTCGATTTACAGTAGGTATATATGTACTATAACATAGATTAAACTACCAGATTTTTTTTTATTAAAACCATCCCAAACACCACTTTTGTTTATGAAACACAACTCAAAAGTCGGTTTCACCCTTAAGTTTGGTCAGAATCGCTTGGTCGATAAAATTGGATACCAAAACAAAACCACTAAAATAGCTCAAATTTGCATTATGTTTACGAACAGTAGTTTGACTGCATTACAAACCAAGGACGACAGAAATAATCTTTATAATTAAATGAAAGTACATCTGATTGTCAGACTGCGACTAGCGTACCGAGGGTCCTTGCAGTGGACGGAATACTGCCCAATAAAGGGATCTTGGGTTACAGATGCTATTTGTTTTTAAATGGCACCGTCTCATATAAATCTTTGCTTTATTTGAATCCATTAAAACCCCCAACCAAATATAGGTATTTGTTCTAGATGTGTGTGGAAACTCTGATACGATCTCCTAGTAGCCAAGACCTGTCGCAGTGACTAGAGAATTTAAATGCAACTTTTTTAGATTCCGATCGACTTATAAACTTTTAAAATATCCCGCAATCATTCATAGTTTCTCTACTGTAAGTTTATTTTGTCTATACATCTTATACTTATTCCTTAAATTCAACCTTTCCTTAAATACTTTTGTTCCCACCTTTATTGAAAAAACACACACGATAGAATCAATAACATTTACGTTTTGGTACTAAACTATTTAAATTTCTCATAAACATTGACCTTAAAATTGCAAAAAAAAAGTACTATAAAATGACGCAAAAAAACTCTAAATAATGACTTTAAATTTTCAAAAAAATACCTAAAAAAATTTGATTTAAATTCCATAATGTGATGTATTTATTACAAGAGTTTGGATTTACATTATACACATAAGCAAAAATATCTCTCCTGGTCTCTCCATTTCCAGTTTTTCCTCGGTATGGACTCGTCTGGAATAGAATGACATGCATACAGTCCCAGGAAATCCTTTAGTTTAACATTGCTCATTTTTCACAAAAGAATGTTAGCAGATACCAGAATGTTACACAAAGCTTTATAAAATGTTGAGGATTTTCCTTGATTCGTGAATGCATTTTGTGCAATTAAAAACTGAGAGGTTTTCTTTTTATCAATATTCTGGATATCCCGGACATGTTTGTTGCGAGTGATATGATGTTGAATTGTTAAATCTTTTATCTGATGCCAGCCACTTTCACTTCACATATTTTACAGAAAAGTATTTCACTATCTGTACAAAAAATATCCTCTCAGAGTTCAGCAATAATTTGCCTCGAATGACTCGCTTGAGATGGTTTGGCTTAAAGCATTCTAAATACACATAAAATGATTTCAAAATAATAAATATAACGTGCATTTTATCAATAAAAACTAAGCATTTAAATCTTTTGACAGCTAAAATCATGTGTTCTACTTAACATTGGAATACAAATATCTGCTTTAAAAGCAATAACTTCACATCCCCCTGCAGCCCTTTCCAGCTTAGGTGTAGTGAAGGTCTCACCAGGAATGTGGATTTTATAAGCACGCAGGTAAAGGGCACAAAGTTAATTTTGACTCATACATTATCTTCTTCAGTCAACAAGTGTGTAGTAAAATATCTGATGTTTGAATATTTATGTTTTATCAAAGCAATGATAATTCAACCTTTTTAAAGCCATTTTCAAACAATTTTAAATTTTATTTTGAAAAAATGCTTAAAAATGACTTACTAAACAAAAAACACAATAAAAATGACCTAAAAATATATCATTGCAAAAAAAGACCAAAAAATGACCATTAAAATATATATTTCTACAACCAGGGGATCGTGAACAGAGTTTATGTACAACCGAGTATTGTTTCTGATAGGGGGGAAAAAATGACATGTGATCAAAATTGGGTGCCTGCTCATAACACTACCAATTTTGACCAATCAAGACTATTTTGATCACCCTCAAATATTATTTGTTAACTATCGATGTATTTGCGAGTATAGAAGACTCAAAGATCGACGTTAAATGTTGATGTAGTTTCTTTAAGATCGACCGAGAACTGCCGCGAGATCAACCGGTCGAACAGTTGTCGACTCCTGCAGAAGGGGTTGGAGGAGTAGTGGATTGGGGTCGGTGGGGGGTGTAATAGTGGGGTCCAGAGCCCGAGGGGATGAGTTCGACGCGATGGGAGCAATCCTCCTGCAGCGTCCAGACCGGAACTGTTGTATTGCTTCAGGGAACGTGCTTGGAGCGCTAAAAGACTCTTCTCTACTCACAAAGATTTATTTCCTGGTCACTATACCGAACTACTCACGATGGCTTTGTTATGTTTAATCCACCTTGCTATATCCTTACAACTGATAGTATATAAATACCAACATCATAAGAAAATCCTCTATAAATATTTTTGGAAATAATTGTTTAATTAATAATATCAGCATGTATATTACTTCTAAGAACAATATAGCTTGTTGGTCAAATATATTAGAAACTTAAGTTTATTTAATGTTAATTCTAATTGGTAGTATAGGTTTATTCTAAAAAAAACTTACATACTTTTAAAAAAATTCTCTCTCAATTTTAACAACACGGAAAAGATACTCCACTTTATTTTCGACCTAATTTGACGAAAATAAACCTTATTTCCTTTGTAACGATTGTCGGCTAACCTATGTTCTCAAAACGAACGTGGAGGGATTCCAAAACAATTCCGCACGTGTTTTAAGTGAGGAAACGAGTATTTTGAGATTTATAATTTAATCGGCATCCCTACGGAATGATGAGATAAGTTAATTGTTAATTTATTCACTTCATTTGTTTTATAATCTGATCAGAAACGTGGCTGAAAGAGTTTATGGTACTGAATGGATTTTAGTGTTTTAGGAACGAGCCAAAATATTATATCTGATTACACATTAAAAATTTTCAAGTAATCCAGTCCTTGAATTTTGCAAGATTTTAACATATTTTGCTATTATTTAGTGAGTTCCTGAATAACTTCAATCTAATATTCATAAGCAGGGCCTTATATAACATCTAGAAAAGATACTAGTTCTACTTTCATGTATTGATACGTCAGGTCATGTCATTTGCAGCGCTCATATTTGATAAATATTTATCAATAACTATAAAATAACACTTATAAAAGGACGACATATTTTTAGGATGTTCGAAAAAAAAGGTAGGCCTACCAAGGAAGCTATTTGGTTCAGAGAGGGATGAGGCTACTCTGGAGGAGAGGAGATTACATAGTGATGAGTTACATACCCCGTGGTCATCACAAGACATTTATAGGATAATCAATTCTCGTAGATTACGGTAGGCAGGATATGCAGCGCTAATGGAAGAATCTAGAACCGTGTTAAGACTGGTATTGACTGGCAAACCCAATGGGAAGAAACCACTGGGAAGACCTAGACGCAGATGGGAGTATAGTATTGAATGGGCCTGAAAGAGATAGGGTGTAATGAGGTGAATTGGATAGAACTAGCTCAAGATAGAATAGGAATAGGTGGCATACTTTAAGTAAGTGTGGCAGTGAACTTTACCTAGAGTTCTCAATGACAATGAATGTAAGTAAATAATAATATAGCAAAATGTTAAAGAAACGTCTATATTTTCTAAAATACCCTTTCTATAACATTTAATGAGTAGTCCCTACTTTGTTTATAGTGAATATGAATTTCAATATATCAATGCGTTATAAATACATATAAAAATCTCTGACTGAATTGATCAGGGAAAGAACATGCTTTTTATACCTACAATTTATTTCTCACTTCTTTAAGCATTAGACCAGCCAATATGTCATAATACCCGCCTCGGTGGCGTAGTTATATAACGCTCTAGTCGTGTTGAGCTAAACTGCTGAGGATGGGGAGATCGAAGTTCGAATCTCGGTCAGTTGTACTGAAGGTAGTTTTTCCAAAATAGTTTTTCATTCTTCCGCTACGCAAATGCGAGTACACTATCTAATTATAAGCTTTCTCATCTCTAGAAACATTAACATAATTAATAAATAAGCGTATAACTGGAATGGGTAGCTAGACGTGGTGCTTATAAAAATATATATTACTGGTATAGGCCTATATCTTGACGAGGAAGAATAAATAATTGTGATAAGAGCGAAATTATATTTTTAAAAAGTGTTTGTGTGTGATGATAACTTAATCTATTCATACCTTAGATTAATGAGGCCCAACCTTTAGCTAATTGCGAGCTAATCTGAATTTATAAACCAAAATAAAACTTAGTAATCATGATAATAATTAATTTACACTTTTAATCAAATACAACTTAGAACATTTTTATAAATACAAAATTCATATATATATACATTATCCAACTATCCAATATAGTGAGATGACTGAGCTTGTTTTGTAACGCAAGTTTATCTATAATGCAAATCAGGTTTACACCTTTTTATATAATATAGGCCTACCTTATATTAGTTCACTAGTTCACTGCCTCTATCATTAAACATGTCGACCACTCTTTCAGTCACGTCTAATAGAGATAATAGGCTAAACCTTGTACATATTCCTAGTTCGTGTGACAATGCATTCCATTAAAATTTTATCTGAATCTATAATAGCCATAGCAGGTCAGCTGTCCTGGATTTATACTTGACCCGGATTTTGAACCCTTACTTATCCGTTCAAACATATCCTAGCCAAGTTTACATAACTATAAGATAAAAATATATGTGAAAAATTAGTTTAAAAAAAATATACCTTATGCCGATAAAATATGAGGTGTGACATCTATTCTTGTAACATAAAGAAAGAACACTAGCCCGACCTACATCTATTCTTGCAAAACAAAGAAATTACACGAGCCTGACCTACATATGTTCTTGCAACATAAAGAAAGTACACGAGCCTGACCTACATCTATTCTTGCAACATAAAGAAAGTACACGAGCCTGACCTACATTAGCCCGATGGGATCCGTGGAAGGACCTTATGAAGCACAAAGTATACTTTTGAAAAAATTGATTGTATACATGTTTTATTTTATTATTTATTTAAAGTCGCGTTATTTATTTAAAATACGAATATAATGTTTTTTTTTAAATTTATATAATCTGTCAAATTTTGACAACCTAATTTTAGGTGTGAGTTGATGTTACCCGATTCCTCGTAGGGCCTTATGGGAAACATTTCCAAGCCCTAACACTCATATGGACTTATGGTTACAAATACAAATAATAGCCCGAACAATAAAATTAATAATCACAACTAAACATTACTTATAGAGATCTATCCGAAAATTATTCTTTTTGCATATTATATAGTAGGAATACTAGATTATAATTAAAGTGTAGAGTAATATTTATTATGTTAACTAAACGGTATTTGCAACACATTTAACGACAGCTCTGTACATTGTAAATATATCTTTACATTTGTATTAAAACTAAACAAATAAATATATCTGGAGGAGGATAAAGTCAGTTATTAGATGTTATTGGAGCAATCCCTCTACATTCACCCCCCTCCCCCCACATATTTTCTCCATTTAAAATTGTCAGTCTTTTATAGTTATTTGCAGTGGTATTTATGCCTTATTTCAGAATTAAAGTTTTCTACCACACAGAAAAGTAGTTGTTTCTATTAGTTTTGAAAATTGCTACCCACCCCCATTTAAACAACTCCTACTTAAGAAATTTCGTATTTTAAGAGAAATATGACTTTCTGGAGTTGTCCTTCCTGTCTTAAAAATTTAAATTTTCGGCCAAATATAAAAGTGGTTTTTTCTTCCCCTATTTACACCCTCCCTTCTCCCTATCACTCGTTTCCCAAAGTCCCAATTAAAGTTTTAACATTTTGAGACCTTAATATTTATTTGGAATAGTCTTTTTACCTGCATGCCGAATTTCAATTTTCTACCACACTAGGTAGTAATTGTTTACTATAAGTTATTTTGAATTCCCTCCTCCTTTTCTTCAATCCACTATTAGACACTTCAAATTTTAAGATTTTATTTGATTATCTGGAGCTATCTCTCTGTCTATAAAAAGTTGTTTTTCTAATTATAGGCCCCCATTTCCCAAAGCTGTATTTTGAAATTTCCCAATTTTAGATTTTTATGAATCTATGAGGCAATCCCTATTCTAGCCTTTAAATTATAGACGATATCCTTTCAAACCCTTTTGTGCAATCCAGTTTCCTTATTTAGTCTTAAGCCACAGCTAGTATTTCAAAGATCATACGTCATAGCACATAACGCCAAAAAAAAACTGAAACAAGTGTTCAATGAGAACTATTTTTTTTAACAGTAATTTATTTCTATAAATTCGATCAGAAGCATGTAGTACGTGTGTTAAAATATTATTTCTGTCTGTTGAGTTTATCAACAGCTCACTTCGTAGACAATAGGAAAGTTATTCTTTGACCTTCAGGGAAATAAAGAAACTTTAGGAGATGGGAAGGGGAGGGGGTCGGCCACACGGAAGTTGCCTTACATGATGTAAGGTTACTTTTAAAATTACCTATCACGTCTTTGGCGTTGTTATGGATTGGATTTTAAGTGCATCAGAATGTTGCTGCCTTTCTTTGCAATTTTTTTTATCATCATGGTCAAAGTGAATGTAAATATTCATGTAAATATTATGTGGGTTGAGGAGCTTATTTATGTTAACCACCCAACCCCTACACACACACACACACACAAACCGCCACTAATATAAAAACAACAAAACTTAATTAATAATACCGATTTAAATTTACAATATTAGATATAAACACGCTAAATTTAAATTAACCTTTGTAGGCCTAACAGCTCTAGCTCATTAGACTCAAGAAAAAATACATACACACACACACACACACACACACATATATACGCATTGACCCAAACTTATTAGACACTTTCACTAATTGCCTTTCACAATAGAATAACACTGGGGACTAACAGATTGCAACAAAAAGTATTTACTTAATAAGTTCATGCATGAAATATAATAGCTTTAATAGTTATAAGTTTTGGCCGTTTGATTTTGTCAGCCATTTTGGCTAGATGTTATATTTTTATTACTAGAATGTCAAGGGTCATCTATTTTTAAATAACCTTTATTTTAAGTTAACTGCCAAGCAGTAAAGAACACCACCTGTTGTGGCAATTGAAAACTACTTCGAATTAACTACATGCAATCTTCAAAGGTGCAACATTCTGGTTCGCTGGTGACGGAGAGGTCGGGGTCTAAACCCCGTTTGGGTGTACCAAGTGTGTTTTTTCCTTAATCGTGTCTGCCTCTCCTTCCATGCAAACACCAGGACATGTATTTTAAATTATACATTATGCATCTCTATCCCATTAGTTAAAGAAATGCTAATACCATAGATGGTTAGTAGGACGCAGTGGGGATTAACATAAACACATAAATAATAAAAGAGCAAATTGGTGGTAATAACAACGGTGACGTCATCACAAATATAAGATTTTGCACTTTCTTCAATTGATCCGTGCGAATAATTTACTTCCAATGTCGAAACCACTTTCTTTTAAAAGCCACTGAAATTTGTGGAAAATACGAATAATACAAAACAAGTTTTTAAAGTTAGCAATTAGAATACACATTTTTAGATTATTCTCAAACAACAAAAATACTTATTATAAAATATGTATTTATATGATTAATTCACAACTTAAGTAAAGTTGCACTATCAATTTTTTTTAAGGCACTTCATAAAAATTTTATGGCAGGCCATTGAGCCACCGAAATATACATAACCTTTAGTTTTGTTAATTCCGCTAGATCTAGTAAGGATGGTGAGTTGCATCTTTGTGGGTAGATTTTGTTTCTTGCTTTCATTTGTTTTCAAAAAACCATTATGGCTGTGTGTGTTGATATAATTAATATATCTCTTTAAAATATGTAATTATGAATGGTTTTACTTGACGCACGTGATGTATTTGTCTTCGTTTTAATATTATAGTATCGGTGTGGTGTGTTATTTGGCTAAATAATAGAAACAAATTGTGTTTACGTGTGTATGCCATTCAAGTTGTACTCAACAATGAGCTGTGGAATGATTAAACACTAGTAACAAACTGAAACGAAATCTTAAAAAGTTTTAAAGAGAGTTAAAACATTATTGATTATATCATCTCTTCAAGATCTTCCTACAAAAACCTAAGTTTTCAATTTGTATTTATTGGCTGATTTTGAAAAGGTAAGCAAAAATAGAATTTCAGTATATTTAAATAATCAAATTTATAACAGTAACTAACCCTACGGGACATTTTTTAACACTTATTTTTATATATTTACTCTTTTGACTCCCAGCATGATTTCAAATAAATTAGACAAATCATATCTAGTGATGGATTTAAAATTTAACAATACAAAATAACTTTATACTTTATTTCAATTATAACTTAGGCCTGCTTTAGATTAAAACGGGTGCATGTCAGAAGTTTGCTATTTTAATTCTTATGTTAATCACTAATTTGATTTTAACTAACACATTAGGCCTACAGAATATTTAGATCCATTATTACCGTATGAATAGGATTAACTTCGACAACAGGTTAGCGAAATAACTATTTTCAGTATTAATTTTAATTACATTAAATTAAATTAAAGTATCATACTATCTCAAATTGATTTCCATTTTTTTTAGTGAAACCTTAACCGAATACAATAGGTTAACTTAATACAATTATATAAGGCCTTAAAATTAATGATTAATATGCCACCATTTTAATTTTTGGAAGCATGATTTCGAAGTAATACAATAAACGTAGCAAAATTTATTTTAAATGGCACCTACTTTTTTTTGGTGATAGTTAAAAGACCTTTTGCTGAATATTACTTTATTTTCTAATTGCTTAAACTGTAAATAAGTTTTTTTTGCTATAACATTTTAGGGGTAGGGGTGAGTGTTAAATCCTCGTGACTACGACCCTTCTTAACGGGTCAAAATTCAAGAAATAGCCTCTAGATCCCAACTTTGATTTACAACAGTCATCCACAACTTCCTACCACAGTTGCAGTGACGACGTGTCAGCGTATAGAATAGGAGAGTTACCTCCCTAGCCCAACCCTCAACTCCCAGAAACCTTGTTTCTCCCCTTGGAATGTAGTCAACACACCTGGCAGCCACGCGGACGTTGGCATGGCAACCAGCGGACAATTTGCATGTTAAAATGTTGGGTGTCGTTAATTGGGCTCGGTGCAGGGGTTAAAGCAGTGACTGGGCGCAATCACCCCGGAGGGAGAACGGGGTGGTTGGAGAGGGGATGACGGTGACTTTATGTCCTGTACATGGGTTGATTCTTCTTGCTTCATTCAACTACATGCTGACAACCGCCGTGTAAACAATCAACTATCATGGCGGTTATCTGGGGAAGACTGACAAATTAGATCATTGTTTGAGAGGGGGGCACCACAGAATTTTTGTTCAACTTTGCAGATGTCTCTTTTAGACAATATTTAAATAACAATGACGGGAAAAAACTTTTTCCTTCCCTCATGTAGGGGTTTTCGCCCTTGATTGTTTATTTCCTAAGCTAACAATGAAACTTATCAAAATAAACTTATTTTTTAAATAAAGCATACTATTTTGAACGGATTGAACGATTGAATTTCTGTCCTGGCGTGCAATTTTCACAACACAAATAATATAAACCTAATTCAAAGCTGTAGCACAGGATACAATAAAATATTGGCAACAAGATGTTAGGATTCTTTTGTGGTCTAAGGCGTTGAACTTGGCTGCGGTTGATAGCGAGGAATAATGGCGTTTGAATTCCAGCTAGGTGCGATGAAAGGGGTTTTCCACGTATTCCTTCCTCTTTTAACGCAAATACAATACATTTTCTTCAAAGTTACCCTTTTCATTTCTTTCCTCGAGGTTAAGTTGTTAATATCCCTTGCGCAAATGTTTTTTTTAATACACCGACACAATAGAGCGCAATGTTCCGTGACAGAAGGTGTTCAAGCCCTATACTATTATAAGGTGATGTGATTTCTAAAGCTCTGTAATCTAATCCATTGTTGAGGTCAATAGTAGGAGAAATACTAGAATCTTCATACTTTGGCACTTAAAATGGCTAGGCTATAAATTATGCCCATCTATTGGGGTATGTTAACTTTTCGGCCTTCATTACTGGATTTAGGGTACAAAAAAATCTTAACGGCACTCCCCAAAAAATATGTTGATGACGTGTTTCCTCCTTTCCCCTCGAATTTCAGTTTATTCCATCTTTCCTGACATTGTGAATGACTTCCTGATAGAAAATCAAATTGAATATTAATTACACCCTGTTAATCTACGTGATTGTTCTAAGGGTATTTTTTCTATCAATTAGGCACAAGTTAACACCTAGGTTTAGAGGTCGCGTCTAGTTTTATATTCCCTGCCAGCCTTGAATTTACATAAATCTAGGAAGGCACCAACTCTTGGAGTGTTAGTATTGATTTACTATTGAAACATAAAACTGAGCTTTTAACTGTTATTAACGACTTAATTATATGGTAATAAAAGTGGGTAGACCGTTTAAGAGAATTGCACGGATATTTACTTGAAGGGAGAAAATAAAACCACAAATTATAAATAAATTTAAATTATCAGATCGCGACTGAGTCCTGAATTGATGTGTTTGAGCTGGACTCAATATCCGAAATAGAAATATATAAATTAAATAGTATAATTATATATTACAGCCAAGTACAAGCGCAAGGCCGTAGCCAGTCTATAATTTCAGGGGGGGTTTGGTGGGCACATCCCCCAATTGCCAGAGGCTAGAAAAAAATTAAAATTAATAATAAACAGTTCTAAGAGCTATCTGAAGTGATTTTTTTTAATGGCAAAATAGCTCCTTAACTGCCAAAGGCTAGGAAAAATCTATATATTTAAACAGCTTTAGAAACTCTCTGAAGAGATTTTTATGCCAACAGAACCCCTTAACTGCCGAAGACAAGGAAATTTTTTGAATCTTAAGCACCTCTAGAATCTATCTGAAGTGCTTTTTATGGTAGCACAGCCCCTTAATTTGTACTTGTACCTTAATCTTGAAATTGTTTGAACCATAAATAAAGCCATATATATTTTGTTGAACCCCCAAAACCCCTCACTGATTACGTCCTTGGTTATAGCTGTTAAAGGAAATAAAGCTGGAGGCATAAAGAAAGACACAGGTTCTCTATTAGTAATACAGTGCAACCTAGTTTAGTACAACTGTAACGTTCAGATCAGTTCTGTTCTAGGAAGTAGAGAAAAGGGGAAAAAGGTGCTTTATAATTCATATATTACACTATAGTATAGTAATTCTAGTAGGACAGTTAGAACTGATCTAGGAAGTAAGGAAAGGGTGAGAAAGGTGCTCGATGATTCACACATTGCACCCTTGTATAATGCAGAAACTAGTATAACACTGGAAGAATAGCTAGAACTGTGTGTCGAGGTAAAGAAAGGGTGAGAAAGGTGCTCGCAAGAAGTTGACGTGTGTTTGTGCGATCGCCTCCCGAGAAGATCTAGGCTGCTGGTATATAAGGCCCCGATGAATAATGGAAGCTCTCCGGGGGTGCGGCCGCTCCCCTCATTACAGAGATGGACGGGTCTTGATACGGCACGACCCTGTAGCCATCATCCCTTTCATCCTCCTCTTCTCCTTCCTCCACTTCTACACCCTCATCTCCTGCCTGGACTGGTTTTTCTTGGCGGCGTTAGTTACATACGTTCGATAGCACAAGGTTCTCTTCTCTATCCTACCTGTGACGGGCTGGATGCAATAATTACTTTGTGGTTTACATTCTCGTTAATTCTTTGAATCGAATTGGTGAAACTTAGTTCATTCATTGTTGACGACTCTTGGACAAGGATTTTCAAGGAAGAGTTCAGTTTTGAAAATGGGAACAAATACTGAGTCGACCCTTTTATAAGTACACACTGTTTTTGTTAATGTTTTATTGAACGGCGTTTTTGTTGTGAAAAATGTTGGCTCCCAAAACCCGCACTGGTGGGCACGTGGACAAAGGTTTCAGTCTCATATAGTCAGGTTGACCGGTGACAGGAAGGTCAGGTTTTGAATCTCGGCTTGGTGTATTAATTCTTTTTATCACCTCGTCTTACTACTTGTTCAGGCTGTACGCATATGTACTAATTATACCCTAGTGAGTTAGGGATGAGGAAGTTTGACTTTAGAGGAAGTGTACCCGCATTTGCCTTAAGAAAGAGTGAAAATCCATTTAGAAAAAAATCACCCTCAGTACACCTGACTGGGACGCGAACCCTGATATCCCTGTCATCTGGAGTTTAGTCTATTGCCAGTGTGATGTCTGACCATTCGGCAACCGAAGTGGGTCTTTTCCCCTAAATGAGCTTCTGCTCTTCCTCCACAGGAGGGAGAGTGCATTTCATTCAATTATTTACCTTTCTATACCTCTTGCCCATTAATGTATTGCTAGCCCTGACATGATGAACGGTTATTTTTTTTATCACGAGTATCAGAGCCATGTTGAATTGTCTACCTATTCTCAACATAAACATAGCGTTTAGGCCTACTCATTCAATACAACCAATAAGTTATATGGCATGGATAAAAAAAGTGTTTGGGATATACAAATGGATGCTTTATTGAAATGGCTTTGTCGATCTATCTGCCTCGAAATGAAGTTTAAAAAATTCCCCTACAACATTTTTTTTCCCGTCTGAATCAAAACTTTTACAATAGTGATGTGGTTTTCTGATATTGTTAAAGAACAAAGTAAAATTATCGACCAATATTTCCTATTATTGCATCAACCACCCATCTGGACTACCCGCATATTTACACTTTAGGCTAAGGATTAGGAAGGTGGAATTTAGAAGAAACGTATTTTCATTTCCATAGATAACCTTTTAATTAAATAACATCCTTACTGTAGTACACACCTGACTGGGATTCCAACCCTGACCTTTCTGTTACCAATAAGTTTGTTAGTTAAATTAGTGTTATTTAACCTGGGGTATGCGTACCCCCGGGGGTACATTACATCTTAAAGGGTACGTAAAATTTATTATTTAATACATTAATTTTGTTGTCATTTATTTTAATTATTTCAGACGTAAATGATATAATGTGGTGAACATTCACTATACACCAACCAACATCTTTAGGGCTACAAAGTTGAAGATAAATTATATCTGGCAGTGCGCGAACAAAAAATGTTGAATAACATTGACTTAAGTGACCCCTAATATTGTGTGACCACTGGTACGAGCTACACCGCGATCTAAACTTAAAGTTTAAAAAAATTGGGATCTCGTACTTGGCGAAGGATGTTCATCGAGGAAGTGAACAAAAATCCTTTAGATCGACCTGTATTCTGTAGTAGGTCCTCTTATCTACAAAACTACTTGGGCAACCGCTATAGCTCTCTTGGCACAGAGTAGAATGTTGTCTTAGGAGCCACCAGGATCCTCAAAAGCAGGCGTGGCTCCCAAACGCGTTGATTTGATTAAGTAACGAAACAAGACAAGGTGTTTGCTCGTCGAGTCAAGTTGGTCGCGGATGAAGACCGAACAGCGCGAAGGAATCCTATCAGATCAACAGAAGTGACAAGGTATCACACGCAGTGGGGAAATGAACGAGGAAGACAAATTATTTGTTTAACAATTTATTATTTCGAAAACACTTTGGATGGATCTTTTTACCCTATGGGTCACACTCAGGCTTGGCCCAAGGTGGTAGAATCTTTGGCGCCACAAATTTCCGGATGCACAAAAAAAGTGAAATAAAAATAATAAACTAGATCAGAAAGTAGAATTATATAAACATATTATCATGCTATACCAATTTCCAAGAGAATAAAAAAGCATAAAAAATATTTGGATAAATACGCATTTTTAATTTCTATATAAAATATAGATTCGTAGAAAGGGATTGAATATATTATAAAGGTTATTTCGACAAATCATTCGTGAACCCGTGCTTAGATTTTCGTGGCTACTTATAAGCTTATAAAATACTTCAGATTAAGATAATGCTTTAGAAATAAGTGATTTTTAAGAGTAAATACCTGGCATTCATTAAATCCGTGAGTTGACGTTTCTTTAGGATATCTCATATATAATATTTTGCACTAAAACACATAAATAACACATTTAGAGGATTAAAATATATAATAAAATCGTCTAAATCACTAGTATCGTTAGTATAAACTACAATTATTATTACACTACTATAAAGCCACATGGCTGACTCACTCACTGACATTAATATTTACCCACTTCCAGATGAGCTAGAAACTTGAAATTTGGCAAACTTATAGCTTCTAGCCTGTAACCGACGTGAAAATCTCAAAAAGTTAAAAAAATAAAAATAACCCCTGAAAGAAATTCAGAATGGCGGAACAACTTTAAAAGTCAGTGCGGACCTTTCTTTGGAGGTCTCTTGTGGCTAAACGGTAAAACCTATAAAAAAAAACTGCTCTTGAATTACATTAGTTTACATCCACTTGCAAAGAAAACTCACTGGGGGTATGGGGGCGTAGCCCCCAACGACCAAAGCGAGTCTTTAGTATAAACTCGAAACTTGCGTGAACAAGTGACTGAAACTATTATACATACATACATACATACATACATACATACATACATACATACATACATACATACATACATACATACATACATACATACATACATACATACATACATACATACATACATATATATATATACAGACATACATACATACATACATACATACATACATACATACATACATACATACATACACACACACACACACACACACACATATATATATATATATATATATATATATATATATATATAACGCTGTTCCCTTATGACGTAGGCAAGAAACTGTGCATGTAACTCAAAAAAACATGTCCGTACTCAATCGATCCTCACTAACTTTCTCCACCCTACCCTCTCCTTGCATACTCCCTTCGCTTCAATAATATTATATCATACACCGAGTCATACATGCTTTTTTATTCTTAAAACTCTTAATGCTTCTCTTTTTCACACATTCGTCTACAATATCTAACCAGGTCTTACATGGCCAACCCCTTCCTTTTCTTCAGAGTTAGAAAAAAACATTAACAAAAAAACTAGCCCGCCTAGGTTTTTTCTGAAAACCCCCAGGTTTAATTGGGTTTTAATATGCCTTTCAGGAAACTCTTGAACTTTAACTTCCACATATATGTTGTGTCTAACTTGATCCTTAATCGGTTAAACCTCAGGTATATTTGTACAAATAGTTAAATGTAAATTAAAAAGTAAATTAGTAAAAGCTAGGATTAATATGACTAGAAGGTTATGCTGCACATAGGATATGTTATTCCATCTGCGATTAGACTTCTTTCATGTAATTAATACAAAAAAATCATAGCAAGCTCATTATTAAATTATTTTAACAAACTTAAATATTTTTTTAAAGTGTTTATACTCTATAGTACTACTAAAACATTTAATAGATTTTATAAATACATAGAGTCAAAACACGTTACGCCTATTATGATCAGCTTCCGCTCTCTAGTTAGAAGGGGAATCCCCTGCCCAAATACTGTACTGTTTGACCTCTAGATATTATTATTATTATTAGCACCACGTCTTACTACCGTTCGGGTTGTATGCACTTACGCTAATGTGTAATGGTAGGGTGATTGTGAGATGAAATTGAGGACCTACAGTTTAACGTGGTATCCGAACCACATTGGAGGCCTGGTATTCCACGCATTCACAAGTTGTGATTAATACACGTCTTGTCAGAGGGAAAGAAAGGGTTTGGGAATCAGATAAATCTGTGCCGGGACCGAGGATTGAACCCCGGACCCCCAACACAGAAGTCCAACACCTTACCCCTAGACCGCCAGGTCACCCACCTGGTTGTTGATTCATCGGTCAGCTGTTGGGGAAAAAATCGCATCATGTCACTGACGAAGTTATTCCTGAGCATGATATAAATAAATTTACGCATTTCTTAAAAAAAAAAAGAGTTATCATAAAATTAATAAATTGAGTTACATCACCATTACATATACCTATTTATATCTGGTTTCTATATCTATAAAATTATTTAAAAATATTCTAAATGTTAAACGTTAAAATCCCAATCCAATTTTATATTATAATGTTAATATAGAGAGTTAGTTTAAGGCTACGGCCGGTGGAGCAGGTCGCATGGAACTCACACTTGCAACTGGTTCGTTCTCATTTTCATTTCGATATTTCACATATTCATTTTAATTCATTTCTCTTTTACCAAAAACTTATCCATTTTAACACTAAAACGTTACCATAAATAAACACAAATTTTAAATACAGCGTACATTCAATAATATTAAAACGTATCAAACATCCAGCTGACAATTCGGTGAGCCGCGATTCATCTCTAGGATATATACTGTACTGCGCCGTAGGAGTGAGAAGTTTGAGAAACAGTGCTGTAGACTAACACTAATAATACACAGTAAAATGTTGTTATTTCTGACAGTAAAAACAAGTTAGTAGTTTTCAAAAATTTATTCCTACCCATATCCTAACAATAAACTAATCTAACCTTACAAAGGCAAACAATTATCAACCCCCGCCAGCACCAGAAATTGTAAGCTCTGGGTGCTCAATCGAATGCCTATATTTTTAAGACATCGCTTAAGATAAATACAGGTTCTTTCCTCTTCACAATTAAAGAACGAGTTAGATAAAAATATAACAGGCTTGTGTTATTCAATGGTCGTCTCGTTTCCGCTAGACAGGAATTACTTGACTATATGATTTCGAATTAATAACAAACTTCATTTAAAACAAAATTTTAGTTCGTCGGACTCTCGGACAGCCAGTTTTATTTCTAAACCAATATGCTGACTTAAGCGTAATTTATCCCCACAATTGTATTTTCCATTCTCTATCCTGGCTGACAGTTGCAGTTCCTATACCCTATTATCCCATATAGGTGTATTGAGGGGAATTTCCTAAACGATTTTCCATTATTTCAACGCAAATGCGGGAGACTCTACTCTAAATATTACCATCGCCAAACCTACCTAATCAGCGGTGTTAAAATGTGTATACGAGTAGTAAGACACGGTGGAAAAATAAATATACATTATACCCAGCCATGTGGCCTATACAAATCCTTTTCTTTTATCTAATGATGTATTGGTGTTAAATGAATCAAAACTGATTGAATTGCTTGGTTCAGTTTGTAAATAACTGTTATGCCGAGTGTTCTGGCACTGTGTGTGCATGGTCACTAAATTGTTCTGACATTGAACCTCGTTTGATGAAGTCATTGGTCCGCAAAGCGTCCAAGTAAGTTTTTAAAATGGTACATTTCCATAAACATTAAACAGAATTAATAATCTACATAAATATGTGTGTATCAGATTAAATCAGTTACAAAATTCTGGTTGTAATTCTTATTATTTTTATTTGGACTTTTTTTTTGTTGATGTTGCGGAGGCAACTTAGTTGTATAATCTACATATTATTATATTAAATATCCTACATATTGCCTATATATATGACATTTAACATAAATATATGACTACTTAAAGCTATGTTTACTAACATTTTTGACAGCGGAAAAAAAACAACAATAAAAAAAAAATTGTCCATCACAATTTGTATGTGTTTAGTTGTATTGTATAGTATATTTTATTTTGAGCTAAAATCGTGTTTTAAGTTATATTTAACATTCAAAAGTTATTTCCAATACTTATTATGAACACAAATTCGGCTATCTATGTCTCAAATTAATCTTAAACCCTTGAAATAGTGTATATTTAATCACACAGACAAGCGAAGTTATTTAAGACCCTGGTGACTTACGGTAAAAATAATCATATCTACACAGCTAAGAGAATAAAACAAAAGGAAAGCATAAAATGAACAAATTTCACGAAATATTCCAAGGTGGTAATTAAAAACTCACCAGTTCTATTATCTCATTCATTTTATTTAATTTAGAAAGCAAAAAATAAATAAAGAAAGGGACATTCGGTAAAAAAAAAAGAGGCCTACCTTCTCCATTGCTAATTACTCCCTTCTTTGTGAGTGTTGATTTCTCTCTTCGGCGATACAAAATTAGAAGAAGAGAAAGAGGGAAAAAGAAAGAAAGAGAAGAGAAAGTAAAGAACAAAATAAAAGCCTAATAAATTAATTAACCGTTACACAAACCAAAAGTCCCTCGCGCCATCTCAAAAGAGACTTTTTTTTTCGTCTAACAATAATTAGTGGTTATATCATGGTTAATTTTCAGAGCCCAAACAAGGGACCTATCTAGCATAATAACCGTCCCCATTCTAGCGTGCACCTCCGCATTAGATAGACGACAGGGAGCTTGAAAAGGAAAAGGAGTAGTTTGTATGGTTGACCTGTCTCTCACAATAGGGGTTGAGATTGTAACACGAAAATTGCTCCTCCCCCACCTCTCCCCTCCGCCCACGTGATTAGTCGGTAGCCAAGCAAGCCACTTGCCGACACTTTACTTTGTGACGTGCACGGTGTAGTTGTTACTCTTGGAAAAGGGATGTAGCTGTGGTGGTTCGTTATGTTTATATTATCAAGAGGCAGATTGGAAGATAACGGGTTTGAATAGGTGGATAGTTAAGAGGAGTTTGTCTCTTAACACGGCGAACTTCTCTCGGGGACCCTTCCCACGTGTGTTAGTTTGGGCAGGGAGGGGGCATTCACTCGACGAGACTAAAAGGTCTAGTGGCGGTCAACGTTGATATTGAAAAAGGGGGGGGGACCTCTAATGTCACCAAACTGGAGAACACGTAACGTTTCCATTTCTATTCATAAGTTGATACTAATGGTGCAACTATTTTTATCTGTCTCTCTCCTTTTCACTAACAATATTTTGATATATATATTTGCATACATACAGTTCAACATATTGTAGTTTATTTACAATTTTTGATACTATTTTGTCGAAAATTACGGATTTTTATCAAAAATAGATTTATTATTTTTTGCAAAATGGGGAAATGAATGATGATAAGGTATCAAACGTTGTTTTTCTATTGAGTATTTTTATGGATTTTCTAAACACACAGATAATATACGACTTACACAGAAACGTAGCTTACGGAATCTAATACCACACAACCAGATTAAGTTCGAACTCTTATACGAATAGTAAAGGGATCGTTCATAAACCTCGTAACTCTTTTATTTTACCTTTTTTTTGACATTTGCCCCCTCCCCCAATAACATAAATTATACCTCTAGTCTGCCCCCCTTCCAACCTGTGTTACGTAACTTTTAACATCAAGAGTGAATGTCAATATTTTAGAGGTAAACTTTTGTGACACTAAAAGAGCGATTCAGATTTAATAATATTCATAATCCATTTTAAATCCCGAGTATAAATTATTTCAAAGAATTTTACAAAAATCTTGACTTAAGAATTTTAGCATCAGATCTGTGTTACGTAACACTGTGATGTACCCATCCTCCCTCCATGTAACACCATGGAGGCACACCTCCCCCTCTCTCAACAGCGTTACGTGGCTTATGGATGAACTCAAATATATTCTTAAGCACCCAGGTACGTTGCATGATATATATTTGAGGGGTGGGGGTGGGGGGACGAAACAGTGAAAAATTCCCAAATGGGTTGGTGACAGGGGCAAAATTGAAAACACACTTCAGTTAAAAGGAGGTCCGGGGGTATTTCCCCCAGGAAAATTATAAAATTTGAGGCGGTAATTGGACCTTGAATCGAGGTTCCAAGCAACTGTATTTTTAAAGTTACAAATGTTATTTGTTTTTGATATTTACCATCATTGCGTAAATGAAAACTAACAAGTTTCAGCTCATAAAATCTTAAGGATTTATCAAATGAATCTCTTAAATCATTACCTAACCTTTTAAAGGCTATGTTAGTGTCTTAGAGGTAGTAGCCTTAAAACTAGTAGGCAGTGACAACGGCGCTACTAGCCATGTTGATTAATGAATCTTTCTATACAATCTACCATAAAAGGTATCTCCTTTCAATGTTTGGTTAGTTATGAAGTTGGGAACTTTTGAAGAGTAGGGATCAGCAGTTGGGAAATTTCAAATTTGTCTGTATAAGTATGAGGTAAATAACTTTCATAATCGAAAGGCCTGTAATATAGAGTAATTCTAAACTTTCCCAACTCATGATCGCGACTCTCCACAAATTTCCTAACTTTTAAGTTTTCCCCCCAACATTAGAGAGCGGGGAGTCATCGCACCCCGCCTACCCCCAGTGTGCAACGCTCCTGCCAGAACTATCCTGAATCGAACCAGGGTCTACTAGACTTGATGTCTTACACTTGGTAAAAACGTTTCTTATTTAGATTTACTTATTAATTTATTCTTGTCTCAAATTAATTTAATTTCTTTTATGTTTCGGCTTGAATAAAATAAACTGTTCATCCTTTCTGAAGTGTGAATGGACTTATATTAATTTATTGAATCCAATCCCTGGCAAATAACCTTTCTATTAGCCACGCAAACGAGACAACCTTTTTTTTACAGTTTATTTTAGCCTTTTTTTTCTCCTCTGCAAGTCATGGGTCGTGAGCATGTTAGTGGATGTGTTTGTGTGTGTATTGCACGATCCTGCTTGGCTTATTAAAAAAAATAGTGGAGTCTCCTTATTTGACTAGGCTACCTTCAAAGCGCGCCTCTTGTTATTACTATAACATGAGATTAACCCCCAACCCAAACTACCTACGGCCCCATTCCCCCATTTCCCCCTACTGTAGTCTACTCATACTACCTTTCCTTGTCTTTTTCAATTCGGTGTTATTTAGCGGAAGCGAGCCGGGAGTTTACAGAAGGTAAAGATTAAACCGAATTAGCTTTTGCGCCTTTCTGAACTTTAATAGAGCGGTGGACGGCGGCAAGTACAGAGGGGTAGGCAAACATTGCGACAGCTGCTGTGTTTACCTTGCTCCCTCAACCTTGCACAGGTTTAAATAGAACAGGGAATTCAAACACGGAAGGAAATAAATAATTTAACCCTTGTCGTTAATACTTTTACCTCCTTTTAGCTCCCGATGACATTTGAATGAATTTCGATTGTAAAGCAATAAACATTGAAGATTCATTGATTCTTATTTTTGTGAACAGAATCTTACTACCCGTTCAGGATATGCGCATTTAATTATTCTATATAAGGTAGGGATGAGGAATGTATACGTTATAGAAACTGTACCAGCATTTTCATAGATAAATAGATTGAGCTCTTTTTATAGGAAAAAACACCTTCATTACACTCAAATGGAATTTTAACCCCAATTTCCCCGTCACCGGCAATCCGGTCAATTTTGCGAGAGTGACATCTTAGACCAACGATTTTGTTAAACTCATGACACACTAAAAAAAGGCGCTAACATTTTTAATGTTTACCATGATTAAATCAATGAAATAACGAGTATTCAGATTGTGTTTAGAACCAAAGTAAAAATTCAATAGCTAAAATTCTAACTCGTGTGTTTTTAAATGTTGATTATGGACTAAAAATATTTATTACTACTTTTTTTTAAATCTTGCTTCTTTTTGATCTTGCCTGAAATTTCTTCGGTACACCGGTTGAAAACCACAGCCTTAGACGACCATGCAACTACCGAATAAATCTTTGATGCCCAACATTTTATCCCAGTCTGTCTATTTGGCTTAGAGCCTTGGGTTTGAGTCCAGATATGGTCTAAAAATGTATATTATTGATGAAATTGTGGCCCCATTGCCATGGATGAGTTTGTATACTCGAGATTGGATGCTGTGTACGGTCTAGGATTAAGTTAATTTGTAAGTCATGTGCTTGGTTATATGATTAGTTGGCTCGGAAAGTACAACTTAAATTGCCCTTTTCAAAATCAACGTTGTTTTAGAATTATACTTTGGATATTTAACACACATTTTCTAAGCACATGGGTGACAAAACAGCCCACGACACACAAAATAACCTATCTTAATACTTTTACCTAACTACTTTTGAAATCATTTGAACAGTTGTAAAGCTACAATAGTAAAAGAATATTCGGTATCACTAATATTTTACAATAAATCTGTTCTTAAACAAAGCAGCCTAGCTCTGTAGTGCATAATGCATTGGTAATAGAGGTTAGTTTATGAGTCCAGTGATTTATTTACTTTACAAAGCAAAATCAAAAAAATAAAAAAACTATTTGTTTTTCTACTACACGAGTAGTTTTTTAGGCACTACGTCTTACTACTCGTCCGGGTAATTCGCATTTAATTACACTAATGATGTAGAGAAGAAGAAGCTAGAATTTAAAGGAGATGAACTCAGGAAAAAATCAGCCTCGATACACACGACCAGGATTCAAAATCCGGGCTCCTCGTCACGAGCAAACCAGACTAGATGAATTTTTTTATTAGTTTTGTGCTCACCGATGTGGTTCTCAAGTAGACTAGTAAATTCGTTGCATTTAATTGGGGTGTAAGGACTAAATAAGATACCCAAATTTAAGCTCGTGATTTTGTTTAGAAAATAAGTAATAGTGGTAGGAATATACAACAAGCCAAGAGAGGACCACCAATTTGGGAATTGAACCTGATTTTATTAAGGGTATGATGGAATCCCTATTGCGTTGTCAACTATCATTATTTTACAGATAATTTGACTTCGGCTGTTATCAAAATTATCCAGGTGTAATTCTTCAGACGGTGTCGGGAAAACTGCGCCTTCCCAGAAAAAAGGGAAAACTGCGCCCTCACATGAATCATCACAATGGCTAGGGCTCCACAGGCGTGAAATTTACTGCTTAAAAGAGAGGCTTTTTATAGATAGAATGGCTTCTATTTTGAGTTGACTACATGAGCAGTAAAATTCCTGCTGTTGGACAAGCGGGAAAATAACTGCTACGCAGCCGTGGGATGGCCTCTCGTGCAACATTTCACTGCGCAGTTCGTTAACAGTACAGAACTGCAAACAAAGGCGTGTTTCTCATAATATGTGTATGGGTTTATTTTACTGTTGTTATTTTTTCAGCTTTAGAAATTGGTTCGCTGTCAAATTCCATTACGCACTTAGGTATATTTAAGGTTGACACTAAAATATATTATATCTATATACCTAGCTAAATATTGAACTACGGAGACATTCAAAATTAAACTTAAACAAACAAATTAACTACATAATCGATACGGACAGCCGCGGGCAGGAGTTGAATGCGTGTGGAGTCAGAGACAAGCGTCGAGATATTGCTCGAAAAATGGAACCAGCCCTATTCTCAGGCAGTAAGACCTTGAAACTGCCGCGTTTTTGGACTGACGCAGGAAATTACAGCGCATCATTTACAGTTGGTTCTATTTTCTAGTAGTAAAAACCTACTCTTTGAAGCAGTAAATTCCTGCCTGTGGAACCCTGGCCTAATAGGTGGTAAAAGTGCGCCCACACGACCTTGTCTGTCTCGCCTAAATAATGTTAACAAGGTCGTGTGGTCGCACTTTTCTCACTTTCCTTTCCAAGTTTCAAAATTTAGTTATATCAGAATTCTTTGATCCCTTTACAAAATATACATGTCTGATGATATTTATATAGCTGCCTGGATGTAGAGGAGGAAATATTCTTAAATCACCCAGTAGTCTTCAGTGGAGACAGTTTTTCTAGATTTATTATTATCACTATTATTGAACCTTAGATGAGGCCACATTGAGGTTGCTTATCCGGCAAGCGGATGGAATTGATAGTAGAAGAGCCATTAGTAGTGAATTTTTAATATTGGGTGGTATTTGGCTTTTTGGCCTCAATATAAGTTTGATTTCCGCGTAGTGGAAATGAAAAGCTACAGACGGGCAGATCTGTTGACAAAGAACCCCCACACCCTTTCGTCCGTTATAGGCTGCACGTCAGCTGTGCGCACCTGTACTCCTAGTTTAAGCTCGAAAACTCTCTTTCTCTCACTCCCGCATGCAAAACTAACCCTCCCCTGAACTTTATCCTACAAGTTCAGGTGGGAGAGGAAGGCGGGGCGGGGATTTCAATTAAGCCGCCACCTCACCCCTTGCCGTCTCCACAGTCTCCATTTCTAACCCCTTCCACACTACTCACTAAACCGTCGTCCCACCTCACACAGGAGATGCTATTACCTTCATCCCCTATCCCTCCCCCTTTACACCCTCGGCTTTTAGAGGCAGGTAATTGAGACCCATTTGAAGTCATTTCACTCTAACAA
>CABFVX010000053.1:169845-203547 GCA_902151425.1 Timema shepardi
GGTGAAGTCGCAGCCCCCCCCCCCATTCCCTTTAAACCCCCACCCCCTCCTCAAGGTAGCAAAAGGTTCTCAGAGTAGCGTTAGTCATTTCATTAGAAGGGGAAATCAATGCAGACGAGGTTTTGTCTGCGGGCGAAGATGAACTTGGTTAACTTGGCTCAGGAAACATGGTGCACTTTACGAATTAATAAGTAGGTGCTTATCTCCGTTGTTTTAGTCGTGCTGCGAACGTGCCTTATTTGGATCTGGTAAAGAGTTTCCGGTTCATTTATTTATTTACTCTGACCAAATTATTTAATAAAAGTATATATTACATTGTTTGGGTGTCCCCTGTTGTCTAGTCATCACAACTTGCTATTTGATTAATAACAAGTGTGGATGCTTTTGGCTGATTTGCTTTGCGAGTCACAGGCTGCTTTCGCATACCCTTATCCTCTTTTCATCAATGTATGACTATACATAAATAATTGACAACCATGATTTGTTACAAAATCAACTTCATCTGATTAGTATTAACATTTTGAGATGTATGTATATAATTCATGAGTTGTGAGTAGTTACGTTAAATTTTCCCCACATTTACTGGTAGTGTCAGCCTCAATAATAGTACGACTGAATTTGGCTCCTGATAACGGTGCTAAATTTTGTCTGAAATAATTTTTTTATTGTTGGTTTTTACTCTTTCTCCAAGCGAATACCATTGCATTTCATATTTCTTACCCTCCCTATATCAAATAACATGGATTAAGACATTACCACCCGCCTCAGTATGCTCTAAGGCGTCACTCTCGTGTTTGACTGGCCTGTCGAAGATGGAGAGATCAGGGTTCAAGTCCCGGTCGGGTGTATTGAGGGTTATTTTTCCTAAATAGTTTCTCCTACGTACACTCAAATGCTGATAGATTACCTCTAAAATGCTTTCTTCCTCATCCCTACCCCATTAGAGTAATTGTCAAATATGCGTATAACCTGAACAGGTAGTAAGATTCGGTGATAAAAAAATACTCACATCGATGGTTATATGGTCTAACGCGTCACCCGTTTTAGATTGGATTGCCGCTGTCAGAGACGTCGGGGTTTGAGTCCTGGCTGGGTGTACTAAGGTTTTTTTTCTTTAATAATAATGATAATAATAATATTTAGCGCCGCGTCTTACTACCCGTTCGAGTTATACGCTTTAAGTTCTAATTACTCTAATGGATTAGGAATTGGGAAGGTTGAGTTAGAAGAAGTGAACCCGCATTTGCGTGGAGGGAGAGTGGAAAATCATTCAGGAAAAACCACCCCCAGTTCACCCGACCGAGATTCGAACCTCGATCTCCCCGTCCTCAGCAGTCGAGCTCAACACGACAAGCGCGTTAGCCAACCTCGCCACTGAGGCGGGTTTTTTCCTTTAATAAACGGATTATTATTCTCCCTCCTCTAAAGTTATACCTTCCTCATCCCTATTTCAATAGCGTAATTAATGTATGCCTAACCAGCTCGGAGGACGCATGGTCTAAGGCGCTACTCTGCTGATGATGGGGAAGCTGTGGTTCGATTCTGGTCGGGTGTACTGAGAGTGGTTCTTCCTAAATGGCTTCCCACTCTATCCATGCAAATTCAGTTATACCTCCTCTAAGTTCAACCTTCCTCATCCTTAACACATTAACGTAGACTAATTAGTACATAAGTGTATTACCCAAACGGGTACTCAGACGCGGGGGAAAAGATTACTAATTAAGTCATTATTAGTCGTTGTTTTAAACAAATAAATGAACATATCTAATAATAATTAGTACTTAACACGCCCAAATTTCAGAAGGATTATTGTAGAAAATAGCATACCGTATTTGACAGTTACAACAGCTACTAAGTCTACCTTAATATCGTCATACATCAAGTAATGTGATCTTCAATTGTCATTATCTATAAAATAATACTAGTAATAAATAGAATATCAATGTCGACAGCAAAAAAATAATGTATTTTATAAAAGGCAAAAAATTGATTAAATGCCTATTTGTTTTTTGAGTTGTATGCACAGTTTCTAGCTTATCCCGTAAGGGGACGCCGTGAATAAGTAGATGTTAGGAAAAGCCCTTCCTACCAGCATCTTACTATACTGTACACTACACTTGACTCTTTCAAACAGGAGACTCATAGAAACGGGAGACATGCGTTTTATCGATCCCGGTCGACCACTCCTTCGTTGTCTTGCCACATGGCATGGCGGGAAAAAGGAGGGGGGGGGGGGAGGCTGTCTGAAACTTCCCAATGGTGATGATAACTAATTTTCCGGCCAGACCACAATAATTATTTATTTAAAATATTTAACGTACACTTTCTGAACCAACTGATTATATCAGCACACAATTTATATGGGTGAGAGCGAAAGGGCCTACCAATTTTGCCGGGAAAGATATTTTCACATACCTTCCAGGGTTATTTTACATGCCACAATCGACATGGGACCGACGGCTGTAATTCCCCTCCGTAGGATGCTATGCAACGGATTTTTATCGCTCAAGAAAAATCCGTCCACCTCGGCTAGTAATCCAGTCAAAGTATAGTATGTACTCAAACTAAATCCGATGTTTTTGATTATGTTCTACACTTGTTTAGTGGTGTCCAGGGAAGGTAATATCAAAAGTCATGATGAATAGCAAGTTTGTCAGAAAATCGAAACAAGAAAAGAAGGCGTTTTTTTTTAAATATCTTGAAAACGGTCAATCCTAGCGAAAACTTTCTATGTAGGCCTACAAAATGAAAAAGCATTAAAAATCCTATACAAAAGGTTATCTTCACATTTTTTGTACCTATAATAGTTTTCGATATTATCTCACTTGAAAAATGACATATTTTTCAGGTTTTGTCCTATCAAACTTTTTCCTATAGAAACGGTCTTATATGTTGTGAACCGTGCCTCGCACGATACAATTGCTCATAATCAATATTTTAGAGAATTCAATTCTCAATAAAATGTGTACCTGGAGATTTTTCAAGTTAAATTAGTCTGTTAAATAGCTTCATTATTAGCACCGCGTCTTACTACCCGTTCGGTTTGTACGCACTTACGCTAATGTTTAATGGTAAGTTGATTGTGAGAGGAAATGGAGGACCTACAGTTTAACGTAGGATCCGAACCACGGTGGAGGCCTGACATGCCTCACATTCACAAGTTGTGATTAATACACGTCTTGTTAAATACAGTAGCCCCATGGCTTCTTTGGTGCTGACTGACAGCTAACAGCTGACTTCTGACAGTCAGCACCAAAGAAGCCATGGGGCTAGTGTAGCTATAAGTATAAAAGTATAAGTATATATGCCAGCGCTCTTAAACAAATATCGGGGCAAATTATTGATAATAATTCAAACAACATTTTCAGCTTTCCAAATAATTTATTTAGAACAAAAAAGACAAACTGACAAATAAAAATAAAATAATTAATAATAATAATTAATTAACTATTTTTATAAATTAGAAAATAAAAATTTTTGAAATAATTTTTGACATAAATGAGACGGACAAAAATGTTATTATTAAGGAATAATAAACTGATTGACATTGCCTTTTGATTTGGATTCGCTCTAAATCACTCATCCTCCTCTATAGGCAGTTGATGTTCAATTGAGGGGACGAGTAGTTACTCCTCTTCTTCGTCCTCTTCATCACCTTCAAGAGGAATCCCATTTATTTAGTCACTATGGCAGTTGTGACAGGTATAAGTGCAGTGCATTGCGTCTTTTCTGCATCCACACTTGGATCCACATCCTGTGGTGTATCTGCATGAAATTAGGTGCAAAACCTCCTCAGGGGCGACGAGCTCTTTAGTTTGAATGGGTTTCAAATGGGTCTGTTTGAATTCCCAACCCCATTGTTCAGGTGGTAATTCATTTCCCAGACACAACTGCATCTGGTGGTACACACGATAAGCGTGCTGCCTGGTGGCTCCCTCTGTTGGAGGCAGTGCAGAAATATCAGGCTTTACTTTGTACATTGATTTTGTGAATGAATTGTACCTGTAATAATTAAGGGAGGTTTCCTTTAAGGGGGCTCCGTACAGTCGAAGGAAATATCTGTAGCCAGCTTTTGCAACAGCCTCTTGTGTGGAATCCGGGCTGTTGAACACAATAGCAATATGGAGCAGTTCTTGATGCTTCTTGAACAGTTGGAAGCGTGTAGTTTTTCCTTTTCTGTAAGAAGAAGAAGAAATAGTATAACAGCCACTGATGGCGTGGAGGAAAAGGAGATATTAGTTCCCATTTTACCATGGCTTGGCTTCACGAACGTTATTTCTCGATCTGGTGGAATTAGCGCAGTTAGCAAAACCATAAGGTCGACATCCTTCCTGACTATTGCCACATTGCTACCTGATTACGATTTATTTATGGCAGTTCTAACGACCAAGATGTCTGTGTCATCTGGACTTTTATGGCATTTTATGCTGTTTTCTCTAAGTTTTGTTGTCAGCATTGATATTAGCCGTGATGTGTTGTTGTAATTTGACAGAAAAAGGTCTTGTTTAACCATTATCTTTGTGTTTCCATCAAAAAGGAAGTCAACTGACCTCTTCATCTTATACCTTCGATGGTGCTCAGCTTATTTTGTGCTGTTGACAACATTTGAATACCCATAAAAATTACTGCACAAGATTTCCCAGGGTAATTTTTCAATGTGTAATTTACATAGCTTTGGCAAATGGATGAAACAGTACCACCTGTCGGCCATATGACTTTGTGTAGTAGAAAACCACCATCAACAATAAGATCATAATTCTCCCTTGTCACCTCAAACATGTCGTACAGGGCTGCTTTCTTGGTTTTCCGTATCCCAGTTTCGTCGAAGAGAGCCAAGGGAACTCATACTGCATATACATGATCAAGTCTTCCTCTGTGTTTTTACTTATCGATATCCTCTGGAAAAGTAACAAAGGATCAATAACTGCACTATTACCATCGATAGTAATGGTGCAGCTCATGCTCGATAGAGGGAGAGCTCACTTTTCGTGACAACGAGACACTTGAAAAGGATTTTCCAACAATTTTCTGCATTGATTGTTTCCCAATTGATAAAGCATTGAAACAGGTAAGGGCTGCATCCCCTACTAGTCCAGATGCTATAGACATGATTTGTTGTAGTTCAGGAAATGGTGGATAGTTATCAAGCCAAGCAGAGAGCTGATAAATATCTGTGGCATCCCTACTTCTTCGAGATTTTCGTAAATCTTCATGTTGTTCAGCAGATTAAAAGAGAATACTGCAAAAATCTTCAAGGGATGAGTTGATATAGTGAGTTGCAGTCATCCCCAAGGTCAACTTGCTCAAGACACTATCAGTAACTCCCCGTCTTCGTGTGAGGCCCATTATACTTTTCATGGTACGCATTAAAGTCAGTTCTATGGTCATGTCTAACCATATTCCCGTTAAAAAGTTATCGGTTCTTCGCATTGTTAAGTACCCTTGATCTGAAAATTTTAAAAATTCTTCTGGGGTCCACATGGACTCCAGCTGCAACATGTCCTTTAAGTACAGGTGATAGCATTTGGTGAATGAGGAATGACCGGCAGCATGAAAGATGAGGATCATTCGTTGTCCACACTTGAGATGCGTATTCCAATCATCCGACCGTTAAGCGTTGATGTAATCTTTCAGAAACGTTACCATGTTGAAGTACTAGATCCAAAGGGCCGCTGTTTGTCCATTTCCATTCAGTTGCTCCAACTTTTCCCTAATTTTGCAGCAAGAGTAGTTAGATGTTGATTTTAGTTAAGTAAATCCATTGTAGGATTGTCATCTAGGAAATCGGTCAAAACCTCATTAGCAGTGATGCGCTCATCAAGAGTAATTTCAAGTTGCTCCAGTATAATTTTTGATAGAGATGCCTGGATCAGTAAATGAGCTCGTACTACCCTACCTTACGCATGCCCTAAAAGCATCTTCTAGACTGACACTGGAGAGTAGACGGTGCTCATAAATTCTTTCAATCCACTTCCACCCATGAGCTACCCCACACATCCCAAATAAGACATCATTAGGTGGAATCCACCAAGCCTCACAGCACGATTAGACAACAGTGAGTCACTTGGAGCTGCAGCCACTACTTCTATACATTTTATGTAGAGTGGCTGGACGAATGTAACGATTACTGTATTATGGTTTGACTTGACGCAGGACTCAGACTCGAACTGTATAACTGTGTAAATGGTGTCACAATTGAATGGTTGGGCATTAATGAATGGGAGAGGAACCTTCTTGGTCTTCTCACTGTACACGCCTCTTGTCAACAGTGCATACATCCTTTCCTTTCAGAGATTTCTTGATGGCTGACCCACTTTGCATACATCCAAACGATGTCATGTGGCTTCGGATGAGGTAAGTCTTCTTCGATGGGAGGCAGGTCATGTGCATGTACATTTTTCAAACCACCGTCCATCTTTTGATATACCTCCAATTTGACATTTCCCAGTTGTCCTCATATTCCAATGTTAGGGAGACTAATTAATTTTGGTATTCGTATCTCCCTTTCAACAGAGCTTGCAGGGGTAATACACTTTATACCCCACATGGAATTAAATGTGTTCAATCTATCAATAATGGAGAAATTGAAGTTAGAATTATCAAAAACGAATTGACTGAATGGACCTCGCGTTTCAACTTGTGTACTTGATATGGCTGACATTTCAAGCAGTTGGGCTTCGTAGTATGAAGAACAAAAACCCAAACTCGCAACCAGATTGACCAACTTTTTAGAAGCATATTTCCTGTACAACATCAAACTGAGACTGTTCAACACACTTTAGTTGAAATACCGTGGTCTTATAGCGGAGACAATAGCATGGGCAATTGCAACACATTTCCTGTTCTGTTTTTAATTGGTATTCGCCTTTTTCATTGACAATTCCTGCATGAAAATGAGTAAATTAGGGGGAAAACCTGTTTGTGAACAGCCTGTCTGATTGCATCTGCAGCAACTTTCACAATCCGGAGCAACTCCTGTTCTTCAATATGCTTTCTGTTTTCATACAACACAGAATTACAAATTTTCATCCCTACATCGGTAAAACATATTGTAGGAAGGAACCTTATTCCTATTTCTTTCATGGCATCTTCTACATAATCAGTTTAGGAACACTCGTTTACTACCCCCTACTGGTGTTCTTGAATTGATGAAGTTCATGTTCATGTTCATGTGATAATCTCGAAAACAATTAGAGGTAAGAAAAATGTGAAAAGGACCTTTTTTATACGATATTTAATGCTTATTTATTTTGTAAATAGAAAGATTTTTGCTAGGATTGACTGTTTTTGAGATATTTTCAAAAACAAAAAAGACGCCTTTTCCCCTTGTTTTTTCGAGTTTCTGACTCTAATTCACTTTCTATTCATCAGGACTTTTGATATTACCTTCCCTAGACACTACTAAACAAATGTAAAACATAATCAAAAACATTGGATTTAATTTGAGTACGAGCGAAATTTAAGCGTATGTTGAGTGGGATATAGGGTTTGAACCCACGAAAATCGGGTCCTGAGGCGAGCACTTTACAGAGGTTGACACCAATAATCCGGACCCAGAAGTAGTATGCCCTTGACTCGGTTCTGTTGAAGCATTTTTTAGAGCCAGCAGTGTTGCCAACCAATATAAAGTGATCAAAATTACATAATTTCCCGCTATATTTTAGCTCAAGAGAACTATATTTTCTTATGTTAATGTTTTTGAACATAGAGGCTAAATCAAGGTCATCTTATTGTTTACTATAGATAGCCATATATCTAAGGCTTCTTAGCAAAGAAAATAAACGTTTTGTCTACTTAGAAATGTAGTCAAAAATGCTCAAAATACTATATTTAGGGACTACCCGTCAAAATTTCCATATTCAAGAAATTTTTTGTTGCAAATTAATATTCTAAACACTTTAATATAAAAAGAGAAAAGTAATTTCAGAGCTCATTTGAAAAGAGCAGTACAATAACCCCATGGCTTCTTTGGTGCTGACTGACAGCTCACAGCTGACTTCTGACAGTCAACATTTAGGTTTATACCTAAATTTTGACTGTCAGAAGTGACAACTGCTAAACACATGTTTTTGCAGATCATATGGTTCGGCGTAGGGATACATAATTTGGTCTGATAGCTTTTCAAAGCTTTTAGTTGTCAGCTGTGAGCTGTCAGTCAGCACCAAAGAAGCCATGGGGCTACTGTAGATCTACTAATGCCATGCTAAATAATTATTTACCTACCTTGCACCAACGATTACTTTAAAATCAATCAAACAATACAAGAAATACTCAAATAAAGTTTTTTCCCAAAATCTAAAATTTCCGCTAGTCTTTAATTGATTATTTTATCCGCCAGACCCACTATGAAAAAAGGCTAGATCTAGCGGGGAAAACATATAAGTTGGCTCACTGGTGGTTGGTGCCTTTTGAATTGGTAGGTAAAATCTGTTCAGCGTAGGAATTGTTTTCTGAAAGGTCTTTTTCCCTACTAGATATCTATTACATAGTAAGATATTGGTAGGAAAAAATACCTTTCAGAGAGTAATTCCTACCATGAATGGAGTATAGTGAAGGGATCGTTGAGGTCAAACTGATGCATGCACAGCCCACAAAACTATAAGGACCGCCATTGTCCACGAGAGGGCTGCACTTCGAATGGCCGAGAGTAATACGGGCTTACAGGACCCACAGAGCTGATGGGAATTACTGCTAACATCACTTTAGTCAAACTATTAATATTTGTGTTTCATTTATCAAGTTCGGGTATCACCAGCTTCGGTGGCCGTATGGTCTAAGGCGTCAATCTCACAATAGACTAGACTGCTAATGACGGGGAGGTCGAGGTGCTAATCTTGGTCGGGTGCACAGAAGGTGGTATTTCCAAAATTGTTTTCCACTTTCCCTCCACGCAAATGCGGTTACACTTCCTCTAAATATAACTTTCCTCATACCTAAAACCATAAGAGTAATTAACACCTTCAGGTGGTAATACGCGGTGCTAAAAAAAAGTTCGGTTATTTAAAGTATACTCCCTCCGATGGTCACACGGTCTAAGCTAATGCGTCACTCTCGCGATATATAGGATTGCTGATGTAGAGGACAATCTCACCCGGACGCACAGGAGGGTAACCATGTTAATGCGTATGCACTTCCTCTAAAACAACCTTTCTTATCCCCACTTCTTCGATTGGCCGTTTATAGCCATGTTTTTCTCCATCGTATTTTAACTACCCGTCCGGGGAACTAACGCTAGACTCGTGGGTTGGAAATTAAAAAAAATAATAATTTAGAGAAAATGTACTCAAACTTGCGAGAAGGAGAGAGTGAGAAAGAGAAAGAATCTTAGTACACCTGAAAGGAATTCGAACCCTGACCACTCCATCACTAGCAAACCAAAGTAGAGGAGGTTGGCGCACTATCCCGCGTGTCCACCGATCTGGGCCACTTCTTAGTAATAAAGTCAGCGATATAGGTACTTGGCACTTAGTAAAATCAAACCCGCGCCGATGGTCCTATGGTCTGATGCGTCATTCCCGCATCTATTTTTTAGCACCACGTCTTACTACCCATTAGGGCTATACGCTTATGTACTAATAACGCTAGTCGGCTTAGGGATTAGAAAGGCTTTATTTATAGGAAGTGTATGTACATTTGCTTAGAAGGAGGGTGGTAAAACCACCTTCAGTACACCCGATTGAGATTCAAAACTCGATCACCCCGTCATTAGCAGTCTGGTCTACTGTAAGCATAGCAAGTTAGACCATGCGGCCACCGAAACGGGTAATATTGTAATGTCGGTGTCGGAGAGGTCAGTGTTCGAATCCCGAAAGGATGTACTAAGGTTTTTTTTTACTAAACGCAGGCAAATGAGGGTAGATTTCCTATAAACTATACCCTCCTCATCACTACACCAATAGTGTTAATATAGCCAGAACAGCTAGTAGACGCGGTACACAAATATTGTCAAGCTTATAGTAACTAACTTATAATTTAATGTCTTAGATATAGAGATTTATAGCTTTTTAAAATAAAGGGACTCAGGATGAGCCTTTACATTAATATAGCTTTTAATGTGAAATTTACTAGTACAAACATAATACATTTTAAATTAATTTTCCTACAGTATTTAGGGCCTAGTCATAAAATTAACTAAAGATTTAATTATATGACTTGAAAATACGAAATTATATTTTTCTCAAAACAAATATAATATAAATATTATTTGAAATCCGTTATTGACTGAGTATAACTGCCGGGTATTTAGAAAAGCTTGACTCAGTGCATTGTATAGTGAAATAATAAATAATGGGTTGACTTATTATTAAAGTGATCGATTCCATCTGTTTCAGGTAAGAACATTTCTTCTGGCTGAAAGTCCAAATTTGTTAACTGGTAAGTGTGGAATTCTCCTAAGACACACTGTGCATTTTTCTAAAGCCACATAAGTGGAGTGGGCCACAGTTCAATTTGCTTGGAGGCCATTGCCAATTTCTGAAATCTTTAACCTACATTTAGTTTCTGTTTTATGAAAAATATATCTACTCCTTATTTTATATCACTTAACGCAGCCTTATACACTTAGGAAAACTCCGAACCACTCTTCTTCTACTTTATATATTTACACATGTTGTCCCCGGCAGGAGCTCGAAGACGAACTTTATAGCTGATTGGTCAGTGCTTAGAACTTATGCTTTAGCGTTCTAAGCAGTAGATCCTAAAACATATTTAATTTCTCATAAACTGGTTTTGAAAATAGGCCAAATTATATTGTCACGTATCTTTTAAAGTGTTAAGATAAGCATTTTTTCCTTCGACCAACAAAATAATGTAGTACGCCAATACGGCGAAGGGGAGGAGTTGTTTAGTTTTTTAACTTATTTTAGAAGTGTTTAGTGAAATTAAACCCTTATTGTTTGAGACCGCACTTAAAGTAACTCAGAAGTCCTTGTACTGTGCAACACCTTAGCTTAGTCGGTAGCGTGTCTGCCTACTAAGCTAATGTTACAGGGTTCGATTCCCAGCATGGTTGAAAATATATCATTGTTGAAAATATGTGTTTAAGCTTTCACATTGATAATTTGATGATCAGGAATGAAATGTTGTGTCTTTCCTAATCGTAAGTTAGATTATAAGGCATACGAAGCTACAACAGGCCTAGCTAGCCAGCTGGCAGTGGAAAATATATGACTTGAATAAAAAAAAATCACCCAGGCGGGAACAGTAATGGATATTAAAAAAAATGTTACTCTGCCTGATTTTTCACAACTAGTGTTTTGACCTCTGATAAAAACACCCTAAGCGGACTGAATGGTAGACCGTTGAGACGTGTTAAAAGTGTTTAGAAATCCCACATTATTTAAAAAGTCTGACATTTATTATAGTTTTTAACAAAATGTAGGTAAAAATTATCAGCAAGTTTCAGACGAGATAAAAAGTTTAGATTTTGAGTTTTTTAAATTTAACGGCGATTTACGTGAAAATGTGTACTTATGATATAAGATCAAAAGGTTAGACCTCTAGATCTAACCTTCCTATATCAAATAGTCACGTTTTGATAGTCACAACAGAACATTTTAAGATGTTGTGTTTTGTAGGGTTTTATATAAGTTAAAATAAATTAAACTTAAATTTTAAACTTTTTAACTGGTCAGAACTTTCGCCTACATTTTGATGAAAACAATATTAAAGAATATATAATCCGGAATTTCTAAACGTCCACAACACTCTTAGTGCTCTCCCATGTAACGAACGGCCTTAACAAAATTGTTGGGGATAATTTTAATTAATGATTAATTAACTTACTTGCTCACCATAGAAAGTTGGCAGCTCATAGAGCTACTAAATGTAACTTGTGGTTTTCATGCGCCAAGCCACATATTTTCTACCATCATGCATGAGAGAATGTAACTGTAAGACCACTATAGTGATTTTTCTGCCAACATTCGCTAGAGTATTTTTTCTTTTCTTTATAGGCTCTTCCTATGGTAAACTTAATAACGTATATAAGAAAAATTTATTTATTTTTATTTAGCACCGCGTCTTACCATCTGTTCAGGTTATACGCATGTGTACTAATTACGCTAGTGAGCTAGAGACGAAAAGTGCTGAATTTAGAGGAAGTGCGCCAGAATTTGCGTGTTGGGGGAGTGGAAAATAGTTTTATAAAAACCAGCCTCAATATACCCGACTGGGATTTGAACCCCGATCTCCCTGACATAGGCAATCTAGTCTAACATGAGAGCGACGCCTTAAACCATGTGGTCACCGAAGCATGTCCTGGGAATAATTAAACCTTTATGTCGATGTGTGGTCACGTGTACAATCAACTCGTTGACTTGTCTCACTCTTGCAATGACATTCCGATGTCTGGATACGAGATCATTTTGTCGAGCACCATTAAAGGAAATGTTTGTGGGGAGCAGTATAGGTGAGGGACAAAAAAATAATTTATTTTTTTAATATATGCTTTTCATTGAGAAGTTTCTCAGACGTTCTCGAGACACAGAGTTGTTTTATGTTCCAATGGTTAAGAAAGAGCCCGACTTATGAGAGTAATAAATCATATATCAAGAAGATGTATTAATGTTGACCTTTGTGTGCTAAGATTGGTATGTTGTTGGGGGCCTCCTTAGGTGGAAACAAGCCTTCTAGGCTTGAAGGTGGAAAAAAGGGGAGGAAAGAGGTTGGTTTTGGGCCTATTATGAAAGCAGAAACACCATTTAAAAAGAGAATATGTTTATTCGAAAATAAAATCAAGGCAAGAAATTAAAAAGAGATTGAATGCCTTAAAAAGTTAAATGGCAATGCTTGTCAAATGTATATAACCACAAAGCTATGTAAAGAAATTGGTCAAAACTAACTATGTTAAATTAATATCCATGACTTATTTTCAACTGTAGTAAATGGATTTATGAAGACAATTGTAATATTACAATACGAGACAAAGGGTCGTGGAACTGAAACAGCAATGCCAGACAAAGGGTAATGTGCCGTAGAACTGTCACTTAGATATGATAACAGTCATTGCCATGTGTCGAAGAACTGTTATTTCGATTCAATGGGGCACACTCCCTCACACCAAAATTTTCCCGCGGATTCGAACCAATGGGGGCGGGCATCCATACAAATATAAAAATTAATTGAGGCATACATACAAAATAAAAAATCAATGGTACACACCACATAAAAAAATCAAATGGGCAGGATTGAACATGATCAAAAGGGTCATTGACCTCTAGTGGGGAAAAGTGTTTCGACACGGCAGTGGACGAACACCTATTGCCCAATTAAGCTGTCAAAAGGTCAAGTTGATCTCAAGTGTGAGAGAGGGGGCTACTATTGGGCGCTGTCTCTTATTACATCGTAAGATTAAAGTTTTTTTTATACTTTAACACTAATTTTAAAAATCCTCTTTTGGCGGCCCCTGAAAGGTCACGTGACCGCGGCGATGCCCCACACAAGAGGTCGCTCCGAGTTCGAGCAACAATAACAATTTTTATTGCTTGCTTGTTGCCTTCTGTTTTGTAGAGCGATGTTTTTTTTACAGCTCCACGCTTGTGTGTTGATTGTTGGCGTGTGCTATACAAACTACAAACACATCATTTTTACTGCCTTGCGCTTTGTTTCATTTTTTTATGATTGGCGAAGAGCCGTGATTCAAAGAATACCTTGTTGTGGCTGACAGAATAATGGGTTTTGGATAGCTTTAGCACTTAGTAGTAAAATAAAGAAAAAATTCATTTTTTCGATAATCAGTTAAAGAAGTGCCCGATTAGCCGCCTGAGCTAGTTATTGGGCTTATTTTTAACTAAGGACTTTACCTAACTGTGACGTCGTGGTATGCCAAGATAAGATTTTCCATAAAAGTGTCTTTACGTTTTATTCGGCGATCTTTAAAGATAGAACGTTGAAACAAAACAATAAATTAATACAAAATTCTAAAAATATTCTTACGTTTTCTCAAAATTATTTCTTTGATCTTGAAATAATTTTCTTAGCCACTTTTTTTTTAATGGTCTCACTTATTTGGTTTATCCACAAAAATAGCCTTATGAATTTTCATGCTAGGATGTAGATTATAAAAGGTTGTCTAAATAAAATATGAAACAAGGAAAAGGTAATTTTTAAACGCTGCCCAGGCGCAAATAGTAAAGTGATTGTTTATATTCGTCAGCGGAATAGAGGGAGAGTTATCAACAGAGAAAATAAAGGCCTAGAATTATGAACTACTCGTTTTTATTCCCTCTCCTTCTAATTCGTGCATTGACGTCCAAGTGTGTTTGATAAGTGTGTCAGGGTAAGATGCAACCCGTTTGGCAAAATAGCTTCGAAACTCTCATACCTTTAGTATGATAATTATGGTTGACATAATAAAACCCGCAGTTGTGGTCACGGCATCTAAGGCGTCCGGATCGCAACAAATTTGATTGTCGATACCAGAGATGTTCAGGTCCAACCTCTTCCCACGTTAATGCGGATGTTCTGTTCTTCCTCCAAAATTATATTCCCCATCTATCCTCCTCGAATTAAACCGTTAATAATATTGGAGCTGAGCGAATTAATAATATCAAATAACTAGCATTAGAAATAACATTAAAATTGATTTTGATATTTAATTTAATTCTTCATTCATGTGTCTAGTTTTTTTTTTGCCCCAAAGCGTATGTTTTTTTGATTGGATTTTCTTGTCTATAGAATTGAGATGAAAAGTTGTTTGAAACAATATTTCCAACTATTTAAATAGAATGAACATAATCGAGATAGCTACAGCTTTAAAGTTAATTCAATTTAATTTATCCTAAAGATATGAACATAATTTACTGTCAGGAGTGTATCAAGGTTAAGTATCGACAGTGGATGAAGGGCGAGAGGGAGGGGATAGCTGGGGAAAATGCCCCCCTCTGAATTGAAATCACCCTCTCACTGTTCATAAATAGTACTAACAGTAAAATGAATGAAATATGGTCATGAAGATTAATATATTAAAATTGCAGATTTTGATATTGAATTTTTATCAATACAAATCGAATAGTGGTGTGTGTGTATACATATAGTCACACCCAATAAAAAAAATACTAATCTAAAAAAACGCACTTATACCATGAGCCGTTTAAATAAAATGTAAATATTGGTAACATGACATACAAAAAATATTAAGATATAGGCCTAATGGTTTATTGTACTATAATAACTCATCGAGGCTAGTTTCTTTAGAAAAATTTATATATATATTTTTAGCATCGCGTCTTACTGCCTTATCGGATTATACGCTTATAAGAAGTTAAATATTCAAAAGTGTAACTTTTAGATTTGAATTTCAAACTACTATCCATTAAATTAGAGTTTGGGATTTATAATTTCTAGTTTGATTTGAATCTGTTAAATATTAATATTCAGAATTTCGAATATAATCCGAGAATTGGTTAAATTTTGAGGGCCTGCACAGGATTAGTTTTTTTTTAAAAAAAATTGATGATTCGTGTGTTGATATAATATGTTTATAAGCTATCCCGTTAATTAGTGTATAAAAAGTATGTGATTTATAATTTAACTGACAAAATTGATCGTATCATCATCTTCAGTATCTTTTAGGCTTGATTGTGGAGATCAACGCCAGACATTGAAGTTTTTTTGGATGAAAAATCTAATTCTCATTCAAACCCCATTCATGTACTTTTTTTCACTATTTATCAAGGTAATGAAAGTTGAGGAACTACGTTTCAGATGGGTCGGAGAAACTTTGGTTTCCACGTCGTATGATAGCAGAAAAGATAAATTAAAAACATTCTATATTGACTTTTAAATATAAAAAATAAATGGTGTGTATCCAACACTGACAAAAGATCACTGTATTTTCCTACCAGCTCTCAAAATAGATACTATTTGTCAAAAATTACAGCTGTAAAGCGAATGAGCTAGCTTATAAATAAATTGAAGTAGATCTAATAACTTTTATAACTGACAGATAAGTGTCTATATGTGGTAGACCGACTCTATCCGATGTTAGTAGTTGTAAGGTCATAGAGGCAGCAGGAAAATTAAATAAGACCCCTATTATTACCATTACAAAATTACCCAATCAAAGAACAACTGCAGCCACAACCTCACGGATTTCAATGGTAGCACTCTTCTGTACACGTTCTCTGAACATCGTCTCGAGACTATTATATCCCGTGCTCCAAGCACCGTAGCATTAGACAGGATCAATAAATGACGGAATGAGTCATACTAGCTTGACAAAAAGGGTCTTGGTGTCTTGCGTTTGTAAATGTGTTGTAATTCAATTATAAGATTAGTTTATATGGTCCATGATTGAGGTAATTTGTTTAAGATATTTCGTCCTATGTAAAATATACTAATGCCACGGATGTTGTAAAACACTAAAAGAATCACCCTCTTCAAAATATTAAAAATGCTCCCCTGAAACACACAAAAATCATTTATTCGCTGAAAAACACTCGAAATGTATCATCTGCTGCAAAACACATTTGCTTGATCTGCTACAAAATGCTCCATTTGCTGTAAAAAAACCTTAAAAAATTTCGTTAGCTTATCACAATCTAAAAACTCCATTCACTTCAAAATCATCCACCAGCTGCAAGACTATCTAAATCCTCATAAGCTATTTAAGAAAAGTATTACAAACTATTCTAAATAATCAGAGGTTTTAGGTGAAAATTATCGTTGTTAAGGGTGTAACATCAGTAAGCTTAAGGATAGAAACGTGTATTCGTTAATATGTCTAGATTTTCCGTTAAAAAGTTCAGATCATGGAAGCACAGGGGTAAAGTATATGTTCGTAAAGTCTTTGATTATATATATGCCTTTAAGAAGAGAACTAGAATCGCTGAAAAAGCTTTAATTTTACTCATTTGATAATGTTGTTATTGTTAACATAGGAGGTGACTTGGTGGTCTAGGGGTAAGGTGTCGGACTTCTGATCTGGGGTCCGGGATTCAATCCTGAGTCCCAACACAGATTTATCTGATTTACCAAACCCTTCCTTCACCTCTGACAAGACATCTTGTGAATGTGGGGAATGCGAGGCCTCCACCGTGGTTCGGATTCCACGTTAAAACTGTAGGTCCTCCATTTAATCTCACAATCACCCTACCATTACATATTAGCGTAAGTATGTATAACCCGAACGGGTAGTAAGACGCAGTGATAATAATAATAATAATAATAATAATAATAATAATCATAATCATAATAATAATAATAATAATAATCATAATAATAATAATCATAATCATAATCTTAATAACATAGGATAAATAAACTGAAGTGGAATCTTAAAACTAGAGATATCTGAATTATATTCTTTCCATTTAAATATATTGTATAGTTTATTTTAAAATTAAAAAATTGGAAATTTTATAAAATGTAAAATTTTTTGTGAAGAATTGAAGGGGAAACTTTTCGGTAGATGTCTCATCTCGAATCTCTAATTTAAACTGAACTTGAAACAACAGGACACAAACATTTGTTTTCTTTTTCTTTTTACTTTCTCGCTATCTTACAGGTAGAGAAAGTATTGCGATCGTCAAAAAAATCTAACTCAAGATTTTGATGAATCTTGACATTTAATGACCCCCCGAATCCAAAAGTGGTTTTTGAATTCCCGTCTGTCTGTACCTCCGACTAGAGCCTACACAATTTTACCGATCAGGCTATAACTTGGTATTTAGGGTTTTTACAGGCTGCCAAGAGGGTTTTTTGGAATTGTTTATATATAACCCTGAAATTAAGGGTAGCTTACTGGAGGGCGAAAAGAGAAAAAGTCGATTGTCTCAAAATGGGCTCTAACGATTTTGATAACATTTCATTTCTAAACATTTATAAATATTCCAAACAAAATGGCTTCTCTCAATATTTCGGCAAAATGACTTTAAAGACTCCGGTCTGATGCGTAAATTATCTTATTTTTATATAATATCTCCTAAACTATTTGAGATGTAAAATTATTTATCGTTACAAATATGTAGGTATCTTTATAATACGAATATTTTACAAGCATATTTTTATAAAACCAATAACTCTCAAGCTATACGTAAATATATATATGTATTAACTTTTACAACACAAAAGGTAAAAGTATTGCGACCGCAAAAGAAAATCTAACCTGAAATGTTGATGGATGTCGATGTCTCAACCCCTCTCCTCCTCCCCAAATCTTAAAAAAGTGGCCTTTGCAATGAGGTCTGTCTGTATGTCTGTTTAAACTTAAAATTAAGAGTAGTTTAAGAAAAGGCAAAAAGAGAAAAAAATCTATTATCTCAAAATTGACTCTTAACGAAATTGATTAAAATTCGTATCTAGTTGTTGATTAAGATTATAAATAAATTGGATATTTTCATTTTACCATGAAAATGAATTTTAGGGTACTTTACAGAAGCAGAAACTTACGTATCTCCTCAACTATTTGAGATACTAAATAACTTATCATTGCAAAATTGTAGTACAATTAAAAATAAAAAACTTTTATATGAAATATATTTTTATAAATCCAACAGTTTCTGAGATATTGACAAATATATTAATACAATTTTGTGAGCTTTAGTTGTAAAGAGATACTACTTAAGTTTTAACGCAATAATTTTCCAATGCCATAGAGTAATTAAATATAAGTAAGTCTCTCAATAAGTTTTTGTTATTTTTCCTTAAACCTCTTAGGTGAAATGTTTGTACAACAATGATCTATATCCATTTTAGACTCAATAGTCAATATTTACATTTTTTATTGGTCAAAATTTATAAATGAGGAATTTAATAGCAATGCGATGGCATGAAGATTTGCAACACCTAATAAAATGTCGGAAATGTTAACCGGAAGTTGAAATTTTAATACGAAGTGTTGACCCTTATGGACCCAACATTGATCTTTTTTATCGGTCCAAACAAACAAATGAGGCCATTAATTCTTTAAAAACAAAATTATAAAATTTAAAACCGGGACTTAAAATGTTTTACATAATTATGGTGCAATTTACTCTTGTGTTTGCTAATGTATATTATCTCTTTTCACACATGCTACGAGTTTTGAGTAAATATCTCCATTTTCAAACAATAGAGCGAGAAAGTCCGTGCGGAGCTCCTTACCCTTTATTTTTTAAGCTTTAAAATCATTTGTATGTTTCTATGTTTCTTCTTAACCATAATATGATTTGTGACCATGTAAGGCAGTCCGGGTTAAATTATTATGAATCTGTCAAGGAAACTGGAAGGAAATCTCCGACACGTCACGTATTTTTTTCAACGTCCTCGTTTGTGTTGTGGTTATTATCGCTCGCGCATGCGCTAACTATGTTTCTTTGTATTTTATTAATGTGCATGAACAACATCCACTCCCACAACTCGTTCACGACTATGTTAACTGTCTCTATTCCATCTTAGAAGAAAACCCTATTCATGCAACAAAGACCGTCTTTGACCGCGAGCAGGTGGCCCCCGCCACCTATCACATATTTCAGTGACGTCACATCCGCTAGCTATGGCGCCCTCATGATAGTTGGGGGTCTCCTTCCTAATTGGGTAGAAGTTTTTTTGGTCCTTTATTTTCAAGTAGGGGAGGTACCTTAACCTCGTTAACCTTTTTTTCCCCCTCCCACAAACACACATCCATTTTTTTTTCTACCATATCTAGTCGTTGGAAATAAATGTTTGAAGAGCGTTGTTCTTATAATTTGAAACTAAGGTCATGAAGTAAATACACTCTAGCATTCTCGTCACCGACTGTAGAGTTAATTTATACAACATTTTATTCATTGCTTTCATAGTAGTGCACAAAGTACAAATGAAGAATACTTGACCTAGTCGACTTCAGGGATCTTGGGGTAAAGTGCTCCCCTCAGGACCCGATGTTCGTGTTTTCAAATCCAACCGGGGTCGACAGATTTTTATCAAGCGATAAAAATTTGTAGCACAACTTCCTTCGGAGGTGAAGTAAAGCCGACAGTCCCAAATCGAGTGTGGTATGTAAAATAACCCTGGAAGGTATGTGAAAATACCTTTCCCTGTAAACTTAAAGGGACTTTCGCTCTCGCTCATAGAAATTATCGTTTGTTTATATAATCACTCGGTTCAGAAAGTGCATGTTAAATACCTCAAATCAATAAATAACTTGTTTGACCTTTTTGAATCGTCTGTTTACCAACATGCGTTATAGTGACTAGGGTTCGGATTTTGACTTTTTTTTTAAACACCATTCATTGACAGTGCCCCTGTGCATATGAACTCGGTTTATGAACCGCTGCTTGTATACATTTATATTTTATAGGAAATGTTTAGTCATTTTCTGTAATTTAAAATTTGTAGGTCACATTTTCATGCTTTTAATAATGATTTAGTCATCATAGGAATGAATGATGTTGATTCTTAAAATCGATGTTTTGTAAACAAGAATTTATCACCATATTTTGCTATTTGTTCAGACTATACACCTGATGTGGTAGGGATGAGAAAGGAAGAATTTTAAAGGTAATCTACCAGCATTTGCATGGAAGGAGAACGAGAAACATTTGTAAAAAAAAACACCCTCAGTAGACCTGACCGGGATTCGACTCCTTATCTCCCCGTCATCACCAGAGAGTGATGCTGCTATTTGGCCACTGAAGAGGGCGTGAATATGATTAAACAGATAAGATTTTTTTTTACCACACAGTTGTGATAATGACAATATAATGTGGGCTTCAAATGAACTTGGTACACTATTTACTTTTATGGTAGGTAAATCCGCATTCTTAGAGAAGCACTGCAACCAAGCTAGAAAGTTGATTCCATGCAGCGTTGTAGCCTAGAAACAAAATTTTAGTTTAAATAATATATAATTTAAGTAAGTTTAAATACTATAATATTTTGTACTTATAAATAAAAGGTTTAGTAATGTATCTTCAAATCACGAGGAGCTTAGCGTGTACACTGCAAATGGTAATCCTCAAAATTGCGGTATTCACAATAACAAAATAATCACATTTATATTTATCTAAACCCAAATATGTTTTTATAGCATGAAGCCCGCCCCATATGATTACACTTTATAGTAAAATTGGCACTTAAAACATTGGGAACACTTGATATAGAAGCTAGAATGAGTGTATAACATCGATCTATATTGTATTAGGTTAAGTATCTGATTTTGTGGTCGAATGGATTAAGGCGTCACGTTCGCAATAGACTTGATTGTCGTTGAAGGAGAGATTAGGGCTTTAATCCCAGTCGAGTGTAATTAGGATTATTTTCATAATGGCTTTCCCGCTCCTCTACGCAAATGCCTATGCATTCCTTTAAATGTTACCCTACTCATTCCTACTTTATTGACGTAATTTATATTCGTAAAACCCGAACAGATAGTGAAACGCGGTGAAAAAATAAATTCTCTTTAAACCCAGTTTGGATCAAACCTTGGCTTCTTGAGGTTAGACTCAAGCGTGTCCTCCCACCTTACTCTACACCCATGACAGTTATATTTCTTTAATCAAACAGAACTCGTCGAAGAAAGTCAATTGGGGGACCACGTGGTGAAAAAATCCTCCCTCCCTCTGGCCGCAGTGAGAAGGACTTGTTGTTTCGCGGTGAGTTGAACAAACAGGGGGTGTTGGCTAGGCCCGAGATGATGATGAGATGGAAAGAACAAAACAAGCAGGCAGCAGCCACGGTCATTAGTCAGCGTCGCTCGTCTGTTGCCAGCTCGTAAATTAACAAGTATTGACCTCCTCTAAAAGAAGGGGGGGCTCTGCTCATGTGTACTACTCTGTAGTCTTCTGCTCTCCTGGTGGTTTGGATGGGAGGCGGGCATGTCACACATGTACCGAAACGGAGACAAAAAAAAAATCCTACTTTTTGTTTGATGAAAATGTGTTTTTTAAATAAAACTTTTTTTTTTTTCCATCGTACATTGTCCATAACTAGAGATGTAGAATCCAGAAAATTTTCATCAAAAACGTGAAAAAATATATTTTAATAGCTAGCTACGTATCTTCAACCGCAAACTGAATGTTCCATAATCAGATTTGAAATTCCAGATGTATGAAAAAAATGTAGATTTAGGCCTATTTCCCTTAATATTTTAAATCAAAAACAAGACTATCAGCAACTTCTCTTAGCACCGCCTCTTACTACCCATTCGTGTTATACGCCTTTGCACTAATTACGTGTAAGGGATGAGAAAGGTTGAATTTAGGAGGAAGTGTACCAATATTTGCGTGGGGAGAGAGAGGTATACCTGACCGAGACTCGAACCTTTATATTTCCATCAACGGCAGTCCAATATTTTGCGGGAGTGACGTCTTAGACCATGTGGGTACTACCAGTAACTTATTGATCTGTATCACTCTTCTAATTCATTGTATGAAAGCTGAAGTTGACTGAATACTAAGCACCTAACCAAGGGTGTGTGAGAAGGTAAGGGAATAATTAAGGTAAATCTTGGGGATCTGGATTCCCTCATAACCTTCCCGAAATTCTAAATACATTTACATTTAAAGAAAATTAAATTTCACTTTTTAAAAGAATTACACGAAAAAGATAATTATGTGATCATTGAGCCTTAAACTAAGGTTAACAGATAAAGCTGATTACTGCCCGGGATATTAAAGTAATACATCCATCCAGAACTACCACAATTGATTCAAACCCAACATTGAACTCTATCTGTTTAGTTTTAATTATTTTTAGCTAAGTATTAATATAGAAAATTTTCCTGAAAATTAAATGAGAATAATTTTTCACCCCCATCTCGATCCTTAAAACAAGTAGGCTAGTCACCGCCTGATACCACACTCTTATCATTTATCACTCAAAACCCCATTTGCTTTCCTCTACACTTGATTTTTGGCCCTACCGGATTTTGAAACAGCTTCTCTAACAATGGTAGAAATAAACCATATCTAAATCCCTGCCACACCTAACGCGTACCTACCCTGTTCAATGTACATGGCACAGCTAAGAGATAGGTATAGAAAGAGGATGGGAGGACCCTTATCTATGGTTTATATATACAGCTGTAAGTTGCCGTTGTCTTTATCTCAATGCTTTCAATGCTCTTGGCCCCAAATGAGGTCTGTTATTTAAACATATGTCATTTCTATAGATTTTAATCAACATAATAATTAACACCATATTTTAATAAATTATATAATAAATTCAATATAAGACATCCCGCCAACTCATTTCTTGCACCCGGAAAATAATTGAACAATTAGTCTTGTTTAGTTTCTCAATCACGACAAAATTAAAGAAACCGCCTTCCCAAACGGCAGGCTTTTCCCATGAGGATGCAGTTAAGATAGCTTCAAAACCACTTAAAGAATCCTTAACAGCTTAGAATTTTCTTCTGTGACCAAAACAACTTCATTTGTATAAGATATTGTTTCTTATGCCCTTCAGTCAGACCTGCGGCAATTCGAGTAAGACATCGTTGAAAAACAGCTAATTTTAGTTTTCCACGTGCATTTTCTCAATCTCAGCTAAAAATATAAGGTCGTTTATTATCAGGGTCTATATTTTAAGGGACTACTCATAGAAAGGGGCATGCACTTTGCTTTTTACAGTGACCAAGTGATTAAGGAAAACTTTATTAATACCAGGCTATTCTGATAATGTTATTACTACACATTTACAAGAACGGAAACAATTTATATTTCAGGTCTATGACTAAATATTTATATATATATAATCATTAGAGGAGGTGGTGGTATTATGGGACTCTGCTGATAATATGGAACCCCTCAATATCTGACGAATATTTAGCTACATTTTAGGGGTGACAGCTGAAAATTGTTGATCAGATTGTCCTTAGGGCTGATAGGGCTGATGATTTAGCAACTGTGTAATGTTGGCTAATTAAAAAACGTGTTTGTTTTTAGTCGATTTGCAAAAGTTTGAAAGATATGCGAAATCGTGTTTGCTTGTAGCCCCATATTATTAACAGTTACCATTTTGAACTAGACACTTTACCTATATGTGATAGGCTACCATTTTCACGTGTTAAAACATATTTAGTAAGGCAGTCCTGGGATGGATACAAAATGAAAGAGGGAATCGTTGCAGTCAGAGAAAAGAGGATGGGGGCTAAAGAGAGCGGTTAAATAATTTATGGCTCCGAAAGCAACATTGTGACGACTGGTTCAAGAAATACACATTTCACCTGAAGATGTAGTCATGAAGAAACTAGGAAAAATGCCAACAAAATCTGAAAGCCTAGAAAAGAAACTGGTTGATTAGTTAATTTTTATAGAATCAAAGTGTTTTCACTCTCATGGATGTTCGCAAGATGGATTACCAATTAGTGGTGAGAAACGACATCCAAAAGAATTTCTGAGAAGGGAATGGGCAGTTAGTGCGTGGCTTGACCACTTTCTTCATAGCTACAAAGACAAGTTTTCCCTTAGAGAACCAACTGGTACATCTTTTGCACGAGCTAAATGCTTCACTACTGAGAAAGTAGGAATTTTTTTTTTACTTGCTACAGGTGGAGTACGAAAAACCCAGATACCCACCTGACCACGTGTAAAATGTTGATGATACTGGTCTGAGCATAGTTCAGACAAAAATTCTTCAAGTTATTGCATCTAAGGCGAAACTTCAGTTATGTTTTCTAACTGCTGCAGAGCGTGGGTCTTTCGTCACAATTATCTGTTCAATTAGTGTGGGGGTGGCTCATACATTCCTCCTATGCTGATATTTCCAAGAACAAACATGATGGACCCATCAATGAGAGGAGCTTCCCCTGGTTCAATAAGGAGAGTTCATCCATCGGGATGGGTGTAGGCCTACCTTTTCACATAATGGTTTGAGTATTTCATTGAAAAGACTTCACCGACAGAAAACTCACCAATTCTGTTAATTCTTGGTAAACATTTTTCTCATACCAGGAATGTCAATGTCATCGATTTGGCAAGAAATAATCATATTTCTATCATTTATTTGCCATCTCACACAACGCACAAACTTCAACACCTGAACCGCACTTTCATGGGCTCTATCAATAATCACGACCATGAGAACATTAGACAGTGGATGATCCACCAACATAGATCCCTTGGACCGTCTGATATCACTTTTTTTTGTGGTAAAGTCTACCTGCAGTGCACAACTGGAAGCACCGCCGTGAATGGATTCAGTCACTAGAATTTGTCCTTATGATCGGAAAATATTCAGTGACGCAGATTTTATTGCTGGTGAGCACGAGACAATGAATGGGGTTCCTATACACAGCCAGGGCTCCACTATAGCTGCACTGTCTGCAAACAAACTGATTCCTGATCCTATTATTCCAGGTTGTTCTTCCAAACCGTCAACCTCAAGGTCCGGCGTTGGATGGTCTCAAAAGCTTCATCCCGTGTCATCAAAATGCATTCATCCCGTTCCAGAAAGGAGAAAGCATCCACAAGGAGATGAAAAGCATGCGTCGAAATCTTATGACTGGATCACCATTTAAGAGGAGCCATATTCATCAATACAGAGGATCTAGATAAATATGGGAGAGCCATCTCGAGACCGTGGATGTGCATCATCCAACGCTGACGTGAGAAATACTTGTGAATAAACTCTTCCTTCTACCTCTGTGCTCAATAGTGGGCGGAGAAGGGAACGTAGTCGTGGAAGGGGCTGTCGTCTTGGAACGGCAAAAAGGTGCTTGAAACTTGAAAAGGGAAGAGCTTTAAGTGAAGACTCCGGAAGTGACGAATTTGTCAAAGATCCAACCTCATCTCGTTCTTGCAAATCTCCAATTGAACTCCCGTTCGGTGAGCCAGATCGTAACAAAGATGGCGACGCTTTGTGCTTGTTCTGTGAGGGGAAATTTTCAGATGATAAGGAAGGTGAACTGTGGGTTCAATGTCTTATGGTTAGTTTTTGGGCACATGTACAGGTCCAGAATAAGATGACTGTGACTTTTGCAGATAGACAAACAAAGCCACAATAAAAATGAACTATTATTTTTAAATATATATATCATGGTAATTCATAATTATTTCTTGCTATTTAATTTTTTTCTGTTATTATTAAAGGTGTTTGCATTACACATGATTTCTTTATTTGTGATTTTATAATGCATAATGTGGGGTCCATATTACCAGCACATCTCGACAACTGACATATTTTCACCATTTATGAAAACTTTACGTTAAAAAATTAGCCATGAGTTATAGACAAACTGCAAGCTAAGGATGGATCTAAGCTAGATAACTATGCTTTAAAACATTAAATTAAGCAAATAATTTTTGACCAGTATGATAAAAATGAAGTGGGGTTTCATATTACCATCCTCTCCGCTATATTAAACAAGATAATGCCCGTATCGGTTGGTACGTGGGCAAAGGCGTTGGTCTCGTCAAGTCGGATTGGCTGGTTGGCTGTTCTGAGATTTGTTTGCTAGACACAGTTTCTCCTTTTCCCTTTATGCAAATGCGTGGACCCGTCTTTTAAATTCTACCTTTCTAATTCTTATCCCAATAGTGTAACTATGTAGGTAGCTAGTCTGGACGGGTAGTGAAACGTGGACCACGTAACACAAAATATGGGAGCTTTGGGGGGTGGGAAGGGTGGGGGTGGGAGAGAGGAGTCTTCACAGCTCACCGGTTGTTTACTTTGTCAATCAATATTATTTTATTCTTACAACACATAAATTCGATATATTTTAAGCTCAATTAAACGCTAAGAAATACTTGAATCAACTCAAGGATATTGCTCTTTTTCCTAACCGCACCCTACCCATCTGGACTGAACGCATTTTAACTATACTAGCGATGAGGAACATAGAATTTAAGATGAAATGTACCCGTATTTGTGTGGAGGTAAAGGGGTAAGGAAAGCCACTTCTAATATATTAAATCGGGATTAAACTACAGCCTACCAATATCCAATAAATTATACCAGACGATCGTGACGTTTAGTCCGCGTGCCCACCGATTCGAGTCAACATGAAGTAGAACTTTAAATTGATTGTTAAAGAAACACCTTCTTGTAAAGTATTGTCTTGTCCTGGAAAAGGCAAGTAAGGACTGAAGAAGCATCTACTCTTGGAGAGGTGTGAGCTACATGTTTAAAGATCGGTCCAAAAAGAAGATGAGGAATGGGGAGGAATGCGGAGTTAAAGAGAGTTGTCTTGTCATGTGTGGGTTTGGGGGGCAAAGAGGGAGGGGTCTGCTTCTCGTCTGATGACCGGCCAAGGCCGACACTTCCCTCGTATGGTCTTGAGACACGCTTGCTCGATGGGTTCAAAGTTATGGAGAACAGACATCCTACTACAACTATACGCCAACCTGCTCTCTTTCTACCTTCAACTGAAGAGTTATGGCCTTAGCACGCTTTTTTTATTATTATTTTGAACTATTTGATTTTTGTTCTTGTTGAAAAACTACTTATATCAATATTGCAATTCATGATAAAACTATAATCCTCATAGTTTAAACACATTATTTTAAGAAATAAAACTTGGGTATAAAAGTTACTTTGTCACGTTGGAAATCAGGTAACTTATGTGGCATTACAAACTTACAATATAAGAACTTTACCTTGACTTTTTTCAGTTTAGGCTATGTTTGTCGATTTTTCTAGCCAATAATCAGGGCGTGCCTCAAACAGAGGCGACGCTAACCATTTTTAAGGATGTCTTAATCCTCTCAAAGAAGGTTTGTGCTAGGTGTTTACATCATTATGTCTAATATATTTTAAAATTTCAAGTTTTAAAAACCAAACAATTCTTAGTTTTGGCTTTGTATAAACGGAAGCGCATTGATCAACACCCAAGATCATTTGATATTTTGCTCTTTTTCTCATCAGTCTGACGGTCTTAAATAATAAAGTTTTGTTCTGATAACCATTGGTGAAGAATATAGGTAGACCTAATGTGTTAAATTGAATTCAGTTAAGACAAGCATTTATAACTATCCAACAACGATAACCATGGTGTGTTGACTAAAATATTAAGGGTGGAATGAAGAAAAAGCGAGTTGAGGCAATATTTTTACAAGTTTTTTATAAAAAATATTTTTGTGCTAGCAAAATAGAATATTTTTTCATTAGATACTTTCAGTTTAATTTTCTATTAATAATTTTCAAGAGCATAGTGACATTTGAAACAACACATTTTGAATTGAGAGAAAAGGTCGTGTTCAAGTTCCGTAAAGCTCAAGACAAATATTCAAGAAAGTGGAGATTGCTATGTGTAGAAAGCTAAACTAAACCTATCTCTGGAGCAATATTTTATTCAATTTGACCAAAAAAAGTGTTTGTCGTAAAAAGTATAGACATGTTGATTTACCTTAGTTCACCTACACTTTCATATCATCTTAATAACCTACATTTGCGATAGTAATAGCGACCTAATTTGTATTGAAAACCCCCAAAAGTTCCATTGCAATGTGTACAAATTACCGATACTCTACTAAAATCGATTTTTTCCTTTCGATATCAATAATTTGACTCTAAATACTCGTTTCGACACTTTGACTTATAAATAATTTCGCCCTGGTATCGAAAGAAACAATTAGTTGTGGATATTCTTTGTTTATTAAACACACTCTATGGCTTCAGCCCGCAATCAAATCGAGCGGCCGCCGTCTGTTGGCGAATAAAGTGCCAATTTCTTAGAATGGAGGGTGTCATGTGCTCAGAACAATGGACCCTACGGAGTATGTGTTATACTGTAATATTTATTATGCTCACACTCTGATAACCTGATTGAAAATGTTGGTTCTTTGTTCGGAAATGAGTTAGACACATTAGCCAGTGTGAATACATTATTATTATTATCATTAATTTAAGTGTTATAACAGATGGACTAGGAAAAGTTCTAATATAATATAAGTTTCAATTATTGTAAACTAGAAAAGTACAAACATTCTAAGGTTATAGATATATTTATTTGGACATTTATTACTTAAGTCTACCGCCTCGGTCAATGAGAACGTATAAATCGCTGTCGGTCAACACGGTTTAAAATATAATGGTTTGTGTTGTTTTTTGGAACTACTTTTCTATTTTGTATAAGCTTATACTCAATTTAGCTCTTCACCTACAACCACTCTTTTTATGTCATCAAGAAAGAGGGGAAAGAAAAGTACGAAACTTCTTATCTCAAGTTAAAGAAAAGCTCGCTGCTAGTTCTCAAATATCTTAAAATTTTCTCTCATATACCTATCCATAAATTACTGTATTTGTTGGAGGAAGGCTAAATCTATAGGCCCTTTTCATCATACCTAGTCTCATAGCTCTGCAAATATTCTTAAAAAGTCGTTGAAAATGAGCTAAAGTCACGTTTTCCCAATTCTTTTTTTATTGTTAATAAAACTCAAACTATAGGGTTGATAGGAGAAAGAGCCTTGTTGGAATCCTTCTACCTTATTTTGACGTAAATCATATTTTGAAATAAAGCAGCCTAGAATTAAGTATTGCTTTAAAGCTGAACATATGCGCGGCAATTTCTCGCTTACTAAAACGGCCCCCTTAAAACACACTATTAAACATGATATTCCGATAACATTTGTTGCTTATCTTTTTGATACCAATTCCTAATGCTATTTGATAATTTCCCTTTGATACGAATACGATATCAATATTTTTCTACCGATACTATAGACGAGCAAAAGTATTGATACTTTTCCACATCCTTTCTAAAGACGCCACTGGGCTCTCAGAGTTGTTGGGATATAGCTGGCGGTTGTCGCACCTTGTACTACGCAACTAGGTGTATCTTATTACCAACTCCTAATTACAACGCAACGTTTATGAAAATTTAAAGACTTGAGAGCTTTATCTGAAAGAACACGCAGCACCAGCCACCACCACCAGGAGCGCTTCAGGTTGGATGGGTTGGGGGGGAGGGGAATAAGACGTTTCCGAGATACTCTCAGTGCAAGGGGGAAAAACCACTTAAAGGACACAACGGACTGAAAATACATCCTTAAAGAACTCACGAGTGTAGGAATAAATTGAAGACAATTGAGTCAAGTATTTGGTTGCAAGTGTTTAATGTATTTGTTTATACAGGCGCTAATTCAAGTGAGACCGTTAACGCCTAGGATATGATTTAGTATAACTAGACATTCCACACGAAGTATACACAATTTAATATTTATATTATTATGTTTATTAATAATATAAATAATATTATATTAGGCGGTTAACACACTTGATTCTTACTCGGTAAACTTGGAGGTAGAATGAAGAAGGATATTGCGGATATTTTCTTAATTTGTTTTCCTTCATCCTTTCTACAGAAAAATGCCGTTGAATTGTATTCAAATTCACCCACTCTCCCTGTTCCCTTAGGTTAAATAGTACAAGTTGATGACTGCTCTGGCACAGTTACGGTTGAAATAAAATTTACAATTAAAACACTTTCATAACTTACCCGTCTTCAAAATATGTTTTTTCTCCAAGACAAGTAAAATCTATTTGCATCATTTGACAGAGTGAGGGACCAGTGGCGCACCCAAAAAATTACTTTGGGTGGTCTCATAAAACGTATCAAAGCTAATATTTTATTGCTTTTCCCCCCCGTGAAATTAGTAACACAACTAACTATCCTCAGGTCCATTCTGTCCTATAACAACATTACGAGTATAAAAATAGTTTTAGTCTTCTTGAATGTGTTTTTATTGTTTTCTTATTTTTTTATTTTAAAGGTACTACTAGCTCTGTTAACCTCAATTAAATCCCGAATAAAATCTTACTCAACTGTTCAATCATGTTTAATGAATATATTTTTTAAAGGTTTTATAAACAATATTTGTGATCTTGAAATTGGTGAGGGGCGAATGCCCCGCTTGCCCTTCCCACTCCTCCTTAGTGCACCACTTAGTGAGACAACATATTTAAAAGTGGATGAATACAGAACTGTATTTTTTTGGAAAAGTGTGAACAGTCTGTACTTATATAAAGGTCTCAAGCTACAACCAATTTGAACTCAAAGAAACCATCATGTGTTCAAGTGATTCTGTGACTAATAAGCTTGAAAATACCCTCATAGATGGACACACAGACCAACGCGTCAGTCAATCTCGACTAGTCAAGCTTTCCTGTGACGGTTCTAATACTTTACGCAAAGGCGGGTACACTTCCTCTTAGTTATACTTCCCCTCATTTCAACCCTGTGGTGTAAATATGTGGATATCCCGGACAGGTATAAGGAGACAAAATATTGCAACAACCGTTAAAAGTGAGATATACGCGGCTGCTACCCGTGTGTATCCCATCCGCGTGTAGTTACCTGCCCCGCCACCAGGGAGCTACTTTTGTGGCCGAAATTGTCTGGTTTTAATAGCGTTTTTATGGCTCGCTAGATTTGCAGGTATCTTGATGTTTTTAAAATGTATGAATTTTAAGTGGGTTATGGGAGGGGGAAGGTTGTTTGGTTTGAGGATTTTTTTCGGAGTGGGGTGGGAGGTTTTAATGTCTTGACTTTACGCAGCAAGGACGAAAAGGGTTAGGTAAAACGTTTTATTTCAGGAAATGAAAGTCTGTTGGTTTCCTGCTGTGGAGTGGCTAGTTGTCATTGCTTTTTATATAAAATGTTATACTTGAAAATTAGATGTTCTTTTGGGTGCGAGATTTCTGTCAAGTTTACCAAATACTATTCCAGAAACATCATTACTCATAAGAATGACTGATTACTCTATTTTATCTCTAATAATCTAATTTTTAGACATGTAAAATATACGCTGACAGTTTGCATTTATTTAACCTTTCCGACATTTTTGTTCTTACTTATTTATTTTGATAAATATTTGAAGGTGAAAGTATACCAAACCAGTTATATTCATATTTTTATCATATTAATTTAAATATATTTTCATATAAGAGACATAGGAATCAACGCTGATATACGTTTTTCTTTTCTTGTTTCATTGCGATAAATAAAGAAATAAAAAGTCATAGCTTTCAGAAACTTAATAATAATCTTCTTTCGATCTAAGACTCTACACTGTACACTTTACATCAGAGGTGGGCAATATGTGTTTTAATGTATGTAGTCACAGATGTGGCGAATGAGAAATGAAATTTGAGAAATTGGTTTGCTCATTCGAACATTTACTAAATAACGACAAACTGTTTGAACAAGTTTGTTCAGAACGTGTAGACTTTTACCAGTCTACCACTTTTACCAGTGTACAACTTCCTTAGACGCAAATTTGAAACTATTTGAAAATAGAATTTAATGCGAAATTTGGCAATCCTTTTGTCTGAAGGAAGAGATGAAACAAAATGTCAGGAAAGGGAGTAAAGAGGATTACTCGATGGCGGAGTTGCATCAGTGATTCATTTTGAAATTGGACTGCTTAAAATAATATGCAAAAAATGTCAAGCTACAACCAGCCTATGCCTTAAGGAAAAAGTTTATTTACTGTGAGTGCTGGCAAACTCAAGTTCGCCAAATTTTTATGGCCAATTCGTCACGTGTGGCGATTGGCAACACGGCTGCCTATGCCGGGTCTACACAATAGTGGAACGACAACACGTTTATCTTTTCTTCAAAACTTAATCAAACAAGACCTCACACATGAATGGATCCCTTATCAATAAACATATTTAACAGTTTGGTTGCAGAGGATTTCTTCAACGTGGACATTTCTGAAAAGTTTTTTTAAAACACTGCGTCTTATTATATGTTCGGGTTTTAGGCTTATGTACTAATCACCCTAATGTTTTTAAGGATTATGAAGGTTATATTTAGAGGAAGTGTACCCGCATTTACTTGGAGGAAGAGTGGAACAACTTTTTGAGAAAAAACACAATACACTTGACCGAGATTCGAACCTTGATCCCTCCGTCATCGGAAGTCTTAGTCTACTACAATAGTAGCGGTTTAGATCATGCGACCACCGAAGAGGCTAAAAATTTAGTTGATTATTAATTTTATTAGCTGTCACAGCTTACCAAAGTCTACGTGGGACGTGTTAGTTTATAGGTCCTAATGCTGACTAACTATTAGTATCCAAACAAGTCCCAAAAGAGCGGTACTGTGTAAAGGTTTTCGATTGATACATTATAAGTAGATATGTGAGATAATGAATTTACAGACAACTTTCCCTTCCTGTTTTTTTCCGGAAATTCTTTTAATTCATATTTTATGTAAATAAACTAAAACTATTTAAACGAAACTAATATAATCGATACATACCAGTCTAATTTACCTTAAGACGTTAATATAAAGAAATATTATCAAATGAGTTACAATAAAGCAATTAAAGCGTTTCCAGTTTCTCACACTCACATAATTATCGACTATAACTCTTGGTGATTAAATTTGCCGTTAACGTCGGTTCTGCTGTAAATCAAATGTTAATATGTACTTCATTATTTTAATCTAAGTCTTAGCAACAAATGTATCCTATTCCCCTAAGATTTAATGATTTGAAAATGTTACAATTTCTTTTTAAACTTTTAATTGTCATTCGTTTGGATTATATTTTCAGTATTTATATTAATAAAGAAATTAACATAATTTTTTTTATAGGCTGGTTAAAGTATTTTCTAATAACTTTACCCCCCTTCCCCATCTCTTCTGCCCAACACTCGTCCCCCAACACAGTATTTAATGATTTTATGTACAGTAACATCTTGTGAATGTGGGGAATGCCAGGCCTCCACCGTGGTTTGGATTCCACGTTAAACTGTAGGTCCTCCATTTCATATCACAATCACCCTACCATTACACATTAGCGTAAGTGCGTATAACCCGAACGGGTAGTAAGACGTGGTGCTAATAATAATTAA
>CABFVX010000053.1:207211-227814 GCA_902151425.1 Timema shepardi
CCATCTTACTGAGGGTCCAAGTTTCCGCACCATGCAGCGCGATGCTCCAAATGTAGCATTTCATCACTTTCTTCCTCAGTTCCAAGCTCAACTTTCTGGTCAGCAGTAATCTTTTCTTTTTGAAAGCTTCCATGGCCATGGCGATCCTTGACCTAATTTTCTTGTACATTAGGCATCCTTTGTCACAAACTTTTAAAGTACTTCTCATTGCTTTCCAAATCCTAGTTTCCAATTTTGACTTTCAATATCTCCTAATTTTTTAAATCCTCACCACTTTTGACTTCTTTATGTTGATCTCCACGCCATATCTTCTCCCTGTCTCCACCAGCTAGTCCAGCATTTCCTGCAACTCATCTTTAGTTTTGGTCAGCAATGCTAGATCATCTATGCGTATTTTACTGTGTTAATGACGTGCCCTCTTATCCTGAAATTGCCACGTCCCTCCAGGGCTTCCTTGACCAGCCACTCCATACAAATTGAATAGCCTGGGCGACAAACAGCACGCCTGCCTCAATATTCTTCCTGTCTTTACGCTGTTGATCTCCCCATCATTTGGCTTCACTTTCACTCGTCCCAGGTACAGGTTTGCAATCAGCCTTTTATCCATCCAGCTGATGCAAATCTTCTTGATTATGTGTGGATCTTCTTGAGATGTATAGAAAAAATCAAAGGTAATGTGAATAAATGATTAGTGATTATTGGACCTCTGATAAGTTTATATGTCTATAGGGGGCCAGAAAAGGTTGCTGACCCCCTATTATAATTCATTACACATTCAAAGGGTCATATAATAATCCAAAATAATGCGTGTTTAATGCATCCATCTATTTTTGGTAGATTGTGTTGTCACGAATCAAACGGCATATATACTTGTTAATTTAATAACTGTTAGACAACTTTCTTATTGCACATTTTTAACGGTATGAGTAAGTGTTCGGCTCCCTTTACCCTTAAATGTTCTCCCCAAAATTGAATCCTAAATACGTGCCTATAGGCCTATTTTACAATTTGTAAGTTTTTCACTAATCTATAGGAATAGATTTTTTTATAAGCGTCATATTTATCAAAACGAAAGTATAGGGAATGTATGTTCAATTTCCGGAACACTTTTGTAGAAATAGCTAAGAAGTGCCAGTCTGAATAATTTCAAACCGTGAATTACGAATGGTATTGTAGAACACGTACAAGAGGATCGCTGACACCTGCTGCAATTTAAAATTAAAATTCTACGTTTTACTACACATGGTTGACCATAGGGTGAGATTAAAATAAGATTGGTTTTGTTTCTTTTAACGCAGCAAGTGTAGGCTATTTATTTTACTACAGCGCAAAAATTATTTCAATTTTATGTTGGTCTTTTTTTTTACTAAACAGTAAGCCATATTTTGGTACTATCATATTACATCATTAAAAATTGCGTATACAAACTAGAAACATATATATATATATATATATATATGTATATATGTAGTATGAGTAGACCAAATTAAAGTGATCTACTCATTTGGTCTACTCATTTTTGGTATTGTTCTATAAATGGGGTACAATTTGGATCTATACTTTGTATACAAATTATAATTATGTATAATGTAAATCAAGTCATAAATCTTCAAACTCATTGATTATAAATGGGAAATATAATCATATTTTATATAGATTTATGGAATTCCGTTTCATCTGTTTATGGAATTTAAATAAAAGAAAAAAATCATACAAGCGAACATGTGTAATCCGATGCATGCCTTCACACATAGGAAGATACGTACCTACGTGTTAAGTGGTGATGGTAGACAGTATATATTTGAATTCGTATCTTCGTTACAATAGTTGACGTTGTTCGCAGTGTATCTTCTCCTGAAACTCTTGGATACAGTACCTTGAGGCAAATTCTCGCCTTGGTCGAGAATGGCCCAGCATTAATTGAATCATCCCTTGCGGAGAGCCCCGCTCACCCTCTTATCCCCTCGCAATTCTCCCTCTCCCTCCTTAACAGCCCTTAGCTCCAAGGAATTAGCGCGGCCCTCCCCCGTTAACAACCCCATATGTTCCTTCCGTCTACTGACCTGGATTGACCGCGCTGGGATTGAAGCTATACACTAGCTCGTCAGCTATACAAGGGTGGTGAGCTAATCAGAAATATTAAAACTTAAGAAAAATAACTCTACTGTGGACACTTAAGTTAATTAGATGAAATGGTGCATTTATTAGTGATAGAGCGAAAGAAATTGAGCACTTTTCAAATAACATTTGTATTAGTTTTTTTAAATATTTTTTTAAAACATTTTCATTCGCATGAAATATAACATTGTGGCATATTAAGCTAAGATGTTTTAAATTATATTTCAATCATATACATTACAAAAATCAAGATCTTCTTTGCCACCGAGAACAAAAACGTATTTACTTAAAAATCTCTCACTTGTATATATTCACAGGTGCCAAAGCTGACTTTATTGTAGCATGTTTGAATGTAGGTTTTGGAAAAAATATGGCTAATAGCAACGTAAACAAAATAATGTTCCTGTATGTGCTTGGCTATGAAATTACCATAATATATTATGATAACACAATATTCTTAGACTTATCGTGTAAACAGACTGAAGCGCTCGGGATCAGATAGCCTACGCCACACTTTGGCAAAAATTGAGATATTACCATCAAAACAGTTCTATTCTATCTGTTGTTACATTCTGGCAGCAGATGGTAGAGGAATACAGTAAAGGCTGCTATAAATTATCTTTGGTACAGTAGCCCCATGGCTTCTTTGGTTCTGACTGACAGCTCACAGATGACAGATAAAAGCTTTGAAAATTTACCAGACCAAATTATGTATCCCTACGCCGAACCATATGATCTGCAAAAACATGTGTTTATCAGCTGTCACTTTCGATGGTTAAAATTTAGGTATATACCTAAATGTTGACTGTCAAATGTCAGCTGTGAGCTGTCAGTCAGCACCAAAGAAGCCATGGGGCTACTGTAGCTTTCAATCCTTTGAACTGGAATATTCTACGGCAATATTTTTCAAGATGGCGGAGCGTGAGAATCCGTGTGGAAAGTGGTCGCTTCCCAATAGAAAACTGTTTGTGTGCGACAGATGGCTTAAAATTCAAGTCAGAACGACCATTAAACAACTCTGAGCTAGGATGGTCTGTGCTATCGCTGGATTTGTAACAAGCTTTTGCATGCACTAAAACTTTCTTGTTGGCTAGAATTTAATAAAATAAAAAGTGTGGCCATTCAACCTCAGTAGTCACATCAAGAATGTTTGTTTATGTGAGGTGAAACTACATCAATCTAGGAAAGTGATGAAATAAGAAGCTGCATTCTTAAATATATCGAACACATGCATCAAACATCTTGCTGTTGAGTGCCCAGGACAAAATAAGAACTGGAACATGGCTGGATTGCGGGAACACTCCACTAGTTTTCAACGCTTCTAGTTTTTTGGACACTGTTTTATAGCAGAAGATCATATATACCTGCCTGTGACTTCATTAAAATTGAGAAATTCTCAACGATTCATTCCCAAGCTATCTACGATCCAGAAGGATGGTGTTAAATTATGTTCAAGTGTAACAAAAGGAAACCATTTCATATAACAGTAACACAGCAAGATGAGTGTGTAACAATTCACAACAAATTGATAGGTTTGTTAACAAAAATAAATGAACATAATGAAACTAATCAACAGTAGGCGTCTGTAGAATAAACGTGAGCCACCATATAAATAAATTCCACTATGCCAAAAATATATTCAGAGCCTCTTCTTCCCCATATTCCAGCAATAAATACAAATACAAAATAAAATATTACTTAATATGTTCAATAAAATCTTATGCTTTGACAAAACTAGATTTCCCAAATTGTATTAGTAGCTTTAACTACATTGGCTATACATGTAGTTTTAAAAACAGTAATTGAATCTCAAAACACTTATTTATATCTTACGAAAAAAAATTTACCAATAACATTATTTTATTATGCATCTATAATTTGTTCTGTTGTATATCCTATTCACCCTATTTAAATTTTGTTTGTGGAACTATTTTAAACACCCTACACACCAGTTTGAGTGAAGCAACATTTGATTTGTTTTGACCAACAAATTTTTTATGTAAAAATTGCAAAAACACCCTTTCTCTCCTTCCTTACATTCCCACCTTAAATCTTGTTCTGAACTATTGAGTTTGAGGGTGACCTGGCGGTCTAGAGGTAAGGTGTCAGACTTCTGTGCTGGCGGCCGGGGTTCAATCCTCGGTCCCGGCACAAATTTATCTGATTACCAAACCCTTCCTTCACCTCTGACAAGACATCTTGTGAATGTGGGGAATGCCAGGCCTCCACCGTGGTTCGGATTCCACGTTAAACTGTAGGTCCTCCATTTCATCTCACAATCACCCTACCATTACACATTAGCGTAAGTGCGTATAACCCGAACGGGTAGTAAGACGCGGTGCTAATAATAATAATAATATTAAGTTTGAGAAATACAAATATTTAGACTTTTGATGTACGACCGTCAGGTGCAGTTTATGTTTGTGGGTTGAAAGGATAAGGAATGGTTTGATTTCGGTAGAAAAGACACACTATAACAGAGATTCTTAATGGTTTGAAATGTGTAATTTCTGTTAAGTGCTTTCAAAAGTGTTTTATATATTTTTTTTCTTAGATCTAAGGCGTAATGGATCTATTGATCGTCTTCCATTTTCTTGCCAAAGATTGTGTCATTCCTTTCATCTTCGCTCCATCGCAATTCATGAAAATGAAATATTGTGTTTACCCTACCAATCTCGTCGCTTATTCGGTTGTTCGTCCTCGGTGGAGGTAGGGAGCAAACGCATTAGAGCAGTGCAGAGAAGCAATACAGTTGAATATTTAGATTAGTATTAAGTTGTGCCTGAGTGATTCCTCAAACTGGTCGCCTGGCTCGCTCGCACGGACTGAAATTTATAATCGCTTTGCGCCAGCTATTCATTACCAAGGATCCCTCCCCGCCTTCTACTTTGGGTAGACAGAGACGAAACACGGAAGCGAGGAGAGAGAGATATAAGCGGCGCCGAGAGCAGGACAACACAGAATTTCCCTTTTCATCTCAGCTGATGTTTCTTGAGCTTTGTTTTGTATCAAGGCCATACCCAGAAATGTATTTGTTGTAGTGTGGAGGGGTGTCTTTCCTAGCAGCGGTGACTCATGGTGAAGTCCCCGGCAGAAGATGTCAAGGAATTGAAACAATTTAGATTTTTTGTTTTTCAAAACATAATTTGGGTTGTAAGTGTAATGAATTCTATAAGCTTCAAATTAGCTAATTGCTTTGGCGTTGAGGAGGGTAAAAATAGATTATTAATAAAACTTTCTGGAGGGGGTGAGGTCAGGGCTCAAACAACCCTCATAACATCACAACCTCACTTTCCTTAGTGCTGCTCTGTTTTGTCTAGTAGGCCTTTCTAGAAAACATACAACATACCCTCGTTACCAATAAAAGGAACAACACAGACAAATTGGACGTGACCTTTTGCTCCTGAACTGCTAAATTTTTTATTCGGAGTGTAATTTATATATAGGCCTACAAGGATACATTAGCACACAACTCACAAACTAAGTTACATTTATTTTAGACAAAAATATCTAGAAATAAACATTTAAAGGCATCAAACCTTTTATTGGTCGGGCACAAGGACAGACGTGTCGGTCACGTCTTGTTTGGTTTGCCAGTGATAGGTAGTCCTGGGTCCGTATCTCAGCCTGATGAACTGAGGGTGATTTTTATAATTTGAATTTCCTCATTTCTTAAACGAACATGCCAGAACACTTCTTTTAAATTTCTGTTTTCCTTATCCCTATCAACCAATTAGTAGTAAGTATGCTCATTTCCTGGACAGGTAATAAGACACGGAGCACGGAATAAAAATTAACCCCACAACAAAACACAAGGTTTGGCGTAAGAATACACCAAAATAGCAAACACGCTAACAATTTCAATGATGTGCTTCACAGAAACTTTTTTTTTAATATCGTTCGGCAAGGCCTACAATTTTGTTGATAATTTGGAGATGGTTGATATTAGAGACAGTGGCGTGGCGTATTGCCAGGATAAAGTATTGTTAGTTGAAACTGAACCTGTGAGTTGTCCTCATGACTAGTACAATATTATGGTCAGGTGTCAACGGTAATACATTCCAATGTGAGGTAAGTGGAGAATATCTTACATACAATTGGCCAAATAGGGAGCGAGTGTGTGAGAATATGTCAGGTATAGTTTTAACAAATTCTTTTTAAGGCCCCCTTACATGCTCAATATTATTTTATCAATATATTGCGTAAAAATTAGTTTACCCTAGACGATAAATATTACTGTGCATTTGTTCAGTATGCATGGGAAACTTGTTCGAGAAGCATGTTGCGAATAAGTGCAAACAAGCCATTTTTCTGATCATGGTTTATTTATTACTCTGATTTTACATTCCACAGAGCCGGCCGGCAGTGACTTATAGATCTGAAAAATTAAATGATCACAATACATATACATATCTTTGGCATTCTTTATTTATTATTACTAATAGGCCTACACAATATAAATAAACTAATTTCTCTTACCTCTTCTTTATTTGTTCTATTTTCTCCGAAACAGACATTGCCAGTATTTTAGGTAAGAGAAAACATAGCCACTAGAGAACGATCGTAAACAGACTGGGCTGTATTGCGCAATAACGGACTTACACGGTGCAATAATATTGACGAAGCTTCAATAAATATATGTTTTTAAAAAATATTCCTCAATATATTGTGCAAACCTTCAATATGACCCTTACATGATCAATAGTCCAGGAAAATTTTAAGCTTTTGAAGAATTTTTTTTTTTTTGAACTCCTGAAATTTTCACACATGCACATAAATACTTACTTGTCAAGAATAAAATGAGCCCCGAGCTTTAGGGGGGAAGCTAAGGCCGCCATATTGGAAAGGGGTGCGGTAAAGTTGTATTTTACGAATTTTTATATAAATATCCATTATATCATATATAAATTCATTATTTAGTTTTTAATATTATATATTATTATAGTGTGTTTTGAAATAAAAATTGATTTAAAAGTTATTTTTTGTAAATAATACCTTTTGTCAAATAATAATAGCAATTATACGTGAGGAAGAAACACACTTGTTTATATCTTCTCATTGAAAGTCCATCAAACTCAAAACATTTCATTGATTACATAATTAAGGATTAGACATGTGAATGTGATAATGTAAAATTTATTATTTACCAATAAGTATACTTTTTAGAGAAAACTAGGCTATCTTCCACTGCATCACTATCATCATCCAGAGCATCGCAATCTTCGATAGCATCAGTGCTCTCAGTGAGTCCGTCGTCTGTTGAAACTTTCACTGCTCGACTCTTCTATAGCTTTTTCCATATAAGAATTTAGACATGCTAGTTAGTGTCTGGCAATGTCCGCAAATAACTGGACAATTTAGTGCAACTTTTCTGCATCCACACTTTGATGAGTAATCTGTCGTACGATTGCTGGTGCAATAAGCGTGGTCACAGACTGTAAGAACCCAGTTACTAGCATATTTAATGTTATATTTTACGATTGATCACTCTACGAAATTGATTTGAGTTAATTATACAATGGTTTTTACTCTTTCTTTTTAAATTCGTCATCGTCTCGTATTTTTTTAGTGAAAATAAAACAGTTATTTTTAAAATCAAACAATGATTCTGATCTAAGTTTGTTTTTTATTAGTGATTTATTTGAACTGCCTTCTTCATTCTCACGTTTCTTTTCTTGGCTGCTGTAGTGTTGCTTGGTCTTGTATATTTTTTTCTGCAACTTCTATACATGTCTATTGAGTCAAGTCTCTCCAAAATTTTAAAATTCCCATAATCTATTTCTTTACTACACTGTTTTAATGTTTCTATAGCTTCTTTCCCAAATACAACACTAACATGGGAGAGGACTTCATTACATATAAAACAACAATTAACTTCAGCCATATTAACCGCTAGTAATTAGCATACACTTTAAGATTGAAAAAATAAAATAAAATCATTTTTGAAATTAATTCCACACTTTTTTTAAAACTCATTATTGTTTAAACTACTATAGTAAAACTAACGGGAATAAAACACGATCCTCTCATATCAACTTCTACTACAATACTTCCAAAATCAGCACGTGGCAATAGGCCTCTCCTCGGGCCTGTTATAACCTCTGATGACACTACTTTGGCATATATGCTTTCCCACATTAGATCATCCTTGTTTAAAGGTACATTTTATTATTGCTTCTTTGTCCAGCTAAATACAAAACCCTTTTGAAAACTCCCTAAACATGTAGGCCTACTCTAACTCAAACCCCCTCTGTAAACTCCGGGCTCCCATGTGGTGAAACTATAATGAGAATGAATGTCGTCTTACTTGGACCATCTTCACAATTTCCTTTTAGGACATCCTTTTACTTCAACTGAACTGCTCACTATTAATATACCAATTCAGATTACATTATTATTAATAATAATAGGTATGCATATACAATCATATAATTTAACTTATTCACATACATAGGCCATCCTTTATATCTAGACAATATTAATTACTATTTTATATCAACAGACAATATGCTAATATATTGTTACAAGGCCCTTCCCGTGGAAATTTGACTTAACTAATTGGATAGTAGGATGGACCCGATTACAAATAGTAAATATGTATCTTGTCAGCACCAAACTGAATCGAACTAAGGTCCTATAAAATGGATGACCATTACATCTCACCCATGGAGCTGGGCTTTATTTTAAGTTTTTCTTCTTCTTGTAGTATAATGCCAGTTGTCAAATATAAGTTACCTATCGCTCTGCAAAATTGTGTCTCACTGGGCCTCATAAGTCAGGGGTTCACCCCCCGGAAGTTGTGCAGTTAGAATAAGAGAGTAAAGAAGACAAGGTAAAGTCTTGAGAGGGATAAAGAATAAAGGGGGTGGTGTTGGGAGATTTGAGCAGAACTAATGTTCCTGAAGGGGTCTACTCACTACTCAGGGAAGAAACGTTTGTCAGAGAGCTTTCCGTCCGGGTGACGGCCACTTTGCCGCTAACTCAAGGGGTCACAGCCCTTCCCCACAAACCCCAACCCTTCTTGCTCCATATCGTGCAGTCTTTTTCCCAAATTGTAGTCCTCGGACAGTTCTATTCGTCTCTACTGCAGACACTCGCATGTCTTCACTTGACGTGTCGCTGAGTCGTTCGTTATTAAAAGAAATGTTTTGTTGTGGAACAAACAAAATAAAGTATTTTGGAAGGTTTCTTCTGAAACTAAATTTTGGAGTGTATTTTACTAGATGCAAATGTATGTATGCATGCATATAATATTCAGTATTATTAACTTCTGTCCCTTGTAGGCCGATATGTTAAATTATTATTTTTTAGTCCCATTAGGAGGAATAAAGGATATTTGGACTTAAATCATTACATCTATTGAGTTAAGTTGTTTCGGCTCTTCTTAAGAAAAAGGTAACATCCTCTAATTCAACCCTGTAAAATTAAGTAATGCCCATATAGTATTTTTAATTCAGTATTATTCACAATATATCACAGTAGCATTAAGATTTGTTATATTTTCGATGATATAGGCCCGTAATATTTAGTAAATTATAAATATACTAAAGTTACACATTCATTTCTACAAATTATAGTGTGTACTAATAAAAAAGCAACGATGACCTGGTGGTCTAGAGGTAAGGTGTCAGACTTCTATGCTGGCGGCCGGGGTTCAATCCTCGGTCCCGGCAAAGATTTATCTGATCACCAAACCCTTCCTTCACCTCTGACAAGACATCTTGTGAATGTGAGGAATGCCAGGTCTCCACCGTGGTTCGGGTTCCATGTTAAACTGTAGGTCCTCCATTTCATCTCACAATCACCCTACCATTACACATTAGCGTAAGTGCGTACAACCCGAACCGGTAGTAAGACGCGGTGCTAATAATAATAATAATAATAATAAAAGCATACTACTATTTCTTCGGTTTAATTAGTTTTAATTTACACATCTTAGGAGTTTCTTGCAAACCTCATTCGAAATACAAAAAACTTAAGTATTTTTTATGGTGGTTCAAGTCTTTGTTTTTATTCGATTTGTGGATATATTAAGGCAATTTATATGTTCTCTAGTTTTTAAGTACAATATTCACCTAACGCAGAAATAAAATTAAAATAAATTTAACTTAAAGATTCTTGATTTTAAAAGTGAAACAGTCGTACATGGGTATAATGTATGTTGACATTTTTTTGTCTTTGTATGGGCTTAACTTGCAAGTGGGGTTATTATAGTCTGGGATCGCACTTAGAGCGAACTTTGACTCCCCTCGATCCCTTGCGTTTGCGAACTTCGTAAAAACGGAATTTAGAGTTTACAACATTTGAAAGAAGGCTCTTTTAAAGAGTTGGATGGTCGTAGTTTAGAATTCAACAGCTCAAAAATATCACTAACACGGATGAGTTTATTGTGTTAAGTTAGCTAATGAGAAACCAGAAAAAAGTTACACATTTTTTTTTTTTTTTTTTNTTTGCGCCTTTGATATTTGTAGTAGTTTCCTGCCTTTCTGACATTCCCACCCTGTTGGAACAAACGGTAGGTAAAGTATTCAGTGAGCTGCCCTCCATGTGAAACTATTTACCTTCCCAATTCCTCCTGCCCCTTACTCCCCTCCTTCCTGCCCCCTAACGCCCATCACTGTAACGCCGGTATTTTTAATCTGGCCAGGGCGGGCAGCAATTTGCGTGTCACGTGGCACCCAACCACCCCCTCTGCCATGGTAACGGCGGTGTGTTGGTCAGGTGAAACACCCCATCCTGGGCAACAACCCTTGCTAGCAATGCGCGATCAATCAACGTCACAATAAATCAATCACACCAACACACCGGCTCCAATAACTCACAGCCTGTGTTAGCCTGTAGTGGCGTGTCGAGGTCGATTATTGCTAGGTGCGCTCCACACCTAGAAGACAGGGGTGGAGAAAATAACGACAGACTCACTCCTTCGTCATCTAGGACGCGATGATGTCAAATGTCCGAAACATGGCTAATAAGTGTCGGCATTAACTGCTCTCAAGGGGTACTCCGTATCAATTCTAATTAGATAAAATCTAAATTTGTACTCTGGCCAAAATAATAAGAATTTGGTTCAAAACTCTTTGGGGGCTTAATTGATTCTTCTTGAGGTAAAATTTATTCGCGGTTCATTATTGGTGAGTTGTTAGAAGTATATGTCTCTCTCTCTCTCCCTCCCTCTCTCTCTATACATATATATGTAATATATTTACATATATATATATATATAAATATGTAATAAATTTACATATATATAATATATATAAATAAGTAATAAATTTACATATATATATTCGCTTCTATATATATGCATTCTATAGCTGATTATTTAGATTAGATTTTATCAATTTATTTGGTCCACACCTATTACTACTAGTTCGGGTTTTACTCAATATGTACTAATGCTAATGTGTTATGGGCGAGGAAGATTTAATTCAGAGGATGTGTACCCGCATTTTCGTGGAGTAAGTGTGGAAAACCATTGAGGTAAAACCACTCTCAGTACACCAGACCGAGATTCAAACCCCGATCTCTTCGTCATTGGCAGTCCAGACTATTGCGTGAGTGATGCCTTCGCTTAGATTATTCGACTATCGAATAAATTTTTAATCGATTAAACTAAGCCTGGTTCAACCAAACCTATGATAATAACTAGAGCTATAAAGTAGTAAATCGATTAGATAACTTTATAAAATTTCAATAGGTCCATTTGCATACATTTAAGGAGTCATGCCTGTATATGAACCAGATAATCTCGAAATTAGTTGATTTCGGACATTAGTAGTGACAATAAATTATATTTGAAAAGTGTACCGAAACATCGATCTGAACCATTGAACTCTGGCCAACGTATTTGTGTTTTGCCAGCTGAGGTAGCTTATCCGATAAACAATCCAACTCTCTCAGTACTCCAGATTCTAAAGTGAAAATTACAGCTTTTAAAGTACACTGAACACCAAAGATCCACGGTTCAAAATCATGTCAGTGTATATTTTTCAAAGATATCATTTCAATTCATCTGCATGTTCACTAATAATTAACTGTTAAATATATACAAGGTAAGTACAATCTCATTATGCCAGGGCGGGAAATGAACTCAGACCTCCGCGTCACTGGTAGACTCATACGAGACTGACACCTTTGTCTGTGCACCCACCGATGCGAGTGTATTCAACAATACATATATTTTGTTGAGGTGCCTTTTGGTCTAAAAGCTATAAGTGTTACAATAAGTTTTTTTCAATGACTTTCTACTAACATATCTTAGCCCCTTTTATTCTCTTGTCACTTTGGTTTCTCTAGGAGAAGAATAAATTGTTCAAGTTGAAGGGCGGTGAGTCAACTGGGTTGTTCTTGCTGTCGAAGACGGTTATTAATGATTAAGGTTGCTCCTGGGAATAACTGCTTCACCGTCTTTGCTGTTACTCGGTAAACATAAATACTCTGTCCAAATCTCATAGAGTATTTATGAATATGTATACTTAATAATACTTAGCACCGCGTATTACTACCCGTTCGGTTTTTACGCTTAAGTACTAATTACGGATATAAGCTAGAAATTAGGAAGGTTGAATATAGAGGAAGTGAACTCGCATTTGCGTGGAGGGAGAGTGGAAAATCATTTAGGAAAACCACCCCAGTTTACCCGAGCGAGATTCGAACCTCGATCTCTCCGTCCTTGGCAGTCTAGCTCCATACGAAACTTGCGCGTTAGATAACTACGCCACCGAGGTGGGTGTATTTATGAACAATTATTGAGTTGTAAGATTTAGTGCTAGTAATATTCAATAGAAACTGCGAAATAAAAATAAAAATTTGGCTACAGCTGTTACAAATTAACGTAATATCTAATAAGCCATATAAAACTTTTAATTATGATACACAATAGGTCTACTAGCTATTTACAACTGTAAAAAGAAGTGCAATATGTGGCGAATGGACTTAATGATAGATCTATTAATTTCTAAAAATTCCCAAGCATCTCTTTAAGTCATTATATATTTGAATTTTAATATATATTGGTGACCTGGCGGTCTAGGGGTAAGGTGTCAGACTTCTATGCTGGCGGCCGGGGTTCAATCCTCGGTCCCGGCACAGATTTATCTGATTACCAAACCCTTCCTTCACCTCTGACAAGACATCTTGTGAATGTGGGGAATGCCAGGCCTCCACCGTGGTTCGGATTCCACGTTAAACTGTAGGTCCTCCATTTCATCTCACAATCACCCTACCATTACACATTAGCGTAAGTGCGTATAACCCGAACGGGTAGTAAGACGCGGTGCTAATAATAATAATAATAATAATAATAATAATAATAATAATATATTGTTCAAACTTACGCAGAAATTTAATTTTAATATAAAACTTTACTTCTTAAAAACCGTGAGAAAGCATTTGTCGCAAACAAACAATTAGAACACTTTGTTTGCGACATCTCGGTCAAATTTTTCTTCACTTCATATTCAAGGAATGATGAGTGGTTATTCTTCATCGGATATAATTACCAACGTTGAAACGTCACACACTTACTTAACCGTTTTGACTTGAATGTTCTTTACAACACCCCGGAAAACGGGATGTTTTAGGAGTTCAAACCCCTCCCAAAACTATAGATATAGCTTAAATTAGTACAATAGGAGTTCTGAACTGTCTTTAATGTAGGTTTTGACCAATTACTCGGGTATATTTGATTATTGTAGCATTGATGCATTCATTGTAATGAAAGTCTGTATAGTATAATACATGTGTGACAAATAAGACTCATTTCACAGCCGTATCAGCTTGGGTCTCGGACTGTCAACATTTAACAATAAAAACCTTATTATATCAGAGAAAAATAATAAATATAAAGCTATGCTGTTAGCTAGAATGATATCTTATAAATTATTGAATTTTAGAAACAAATTTTAGTCTAATACAAGGTTAGATATATTTTCAAACCGCAGCTTCTACCTATTTACACTAAAAACTATAAGGTTTGTTCAATATTAATTAATAAATAAAAATTAGGTTTTGGTAGTCAAACCATAATGGCTCTCGTGATTTTACATAAATATATTAAATCGATAAGAACAGATAGACAATTTACAAACAAGTGTTTTTTATAGTAAAGTTATTTAAACTTATTCATGTAGGCTTATCAAATGTAAAATCTCATTCTCGACGTAGCGCTGGGTGTATATACTAAGAATTATACCTGAAAGAGAAAGTAACTACAATAATTTCTCAAATTTTTCATAGTTGAATCTTTAAATATACAATATATAAAAATAAAATTATTTTTGTGGAACCTAACAAAACTGAAATCAATATTTCTTAAATGTTTTCATCTAAAAGCATTTCCGAAAAGGTAAATGAGTAGGTTTATCAAACCCATCGATCATTCATTTCGTATGACTTAATAAATAAAAGTAGTTTTTTTTGTAGCTGAGTGTACTTGAATTCAAGAAGAATACTTTTCTCTTTGTTCAAGTTTTTAAAGTTCATTCCTCATATATATATTTCTTCAATATATCAGAAATTCCCGAATATATTTTCAATCTTTTCTACTTATCAACAAACTTATATCGACGTTTCTTTCCTTTTTAAAAATAAAAAAACAACCAACCTAAAAATATTGAGCCTAAGGACTCAAGTGGCTCGTTCCTTATAAATGGAAGTGTTTACTTACCTTTAGACGTAGCGCTGGCTTCAATCTTCCCACCATTCTCTGACGTTCCAAGGCAGCCTTGTTTTGTGTTGCTTGGAGAAAGAGGGTGGGCGGAGGAGGTAATAGGGGGCGATGTGAGGGAGGGAAGGCGATTGGCAGTGACGGAGATTGAGTGAGAGTCTGTACCGGGGGAAGATGGTGGAGTGAAAGGGGGGTAGGGAATCTAGGTGTGTTTGTATGTGCGGGAGGGGAAGGGGCAGATCTAGGTGTGAAGGGGCAGCTGCCCCAAAGGTTTCTTCTCACCCCGTGGTAAGAGGCACAGGGGTGGGGGGGAGAAACGAAGAGGGGATGAAAAACGCTATCATCGGCTCCTTTCATTCTGGTCGGATTCTTCAGTCAATCTGAGGAAGGTTTCTTCTCACCTGTGCCCGCGAACATCTTCACAAGCTCCATAAAGGAGGATTTCATTTCTCCAGGGCACGTCTTTTTGGAGATCTGTTCTTGAAATCATCTCAAATTACAATCAAATATAGTGTTTTTCCTTCTACAATTAATTTTATATTCCAAGTTAAATATGTATTTGCAACTAACTCATGAGTCTCTGTTTCTAATTCGTTGAATAATTCCTATATACTCGCGTGTTATATTTGTGTGTCCCTTATTATACATCGATCTAATGAATGAATGCCAACATTTATTTATAGACTAGGCCTACACAGTATCATATTATATACCTTGAATTTCTTACGAATGTACATTTAAAGCTCCTTATAGAAAATACGAACACATTTTTTGTGGTCAACATTGATAGGTAGCATTTTCTATATTAATTTTGTTATTTTATACATCGGCCTATTAACAATATCTATAAAAATAATATATCTGCATATTATATGATTTGACTTGAGAAAACGGGACCGTAGATCTAGTAACTTTTTCTAGCTGTCAAATATGTCCATTCGAAAGGAAATTGGGGTATACATACTCTATGTTTGTTGAGGTTTGAATTGCAACCAAGGTGTTGTTTTTCTAAAGGGTTTTCCACTCTCTCTTTACACAAATGTGAATAAGTTATATTTCTCCTAATTTTAACTTCCTCATTCTTACCCTATTTTATAAATATGTGGCTATTCAACTACACAAACTAAACTTGACTTATTCTATTTCACTAGGGGGCTTTCTAGAGATTTGGGTTCAGGTTGTTTTGTTTGCTTTAAACTTAAACTAGAAAAGTTACACCAATTGATTGTACAAGTGTTAGGTGCGGGAATAAACTTGCTCCACAGTATCGTTTTCGATTCTGTACTCTGTAGTTGTCCTCGTCTCGTCAGCCAGTACCTGCGAATTGCACGAAGTGAGAGGACAGCGGTGACGTTGGTAATTGTGTTTAGTCCCCAGGGTCGGGAAGGGGAGGCCGTGTGACATATCACTGGAGCGACTCTCAACTGACAGGTCTCAGGTGTGCACTATAACCTCCGCTACCCCCGCCTCTCTCCCTGGCCCAGTACACAGTGCTGCTACCTACAAGTGGAGGCTGAACTTAATACTTAGTGTACACGAGGGAGTCCACATTCAGCCATTAATGTTGACATCTTTGTAAACCTAACAAAATCTTTCCTATTCATAGATAAAGTATCCATCTCTTATTTTTGTTCTCAAAGGGGAGGGAAAATATACGACATCCATACATACTAAATCCAAAAAGTTTAATATCCCTGAAATGTCTTCCAAATTAGCCAAATTCTATATTGAAACAACAACAACATACTATTGATAAAGTTTTATCAGTGTAACTTCAAATCGGCCCAGGTTTTGTTCATCCATAAGCAAACTCAACTAAATGGCTATTGGGACATATATAACTCTCAAATTACTCCTTTCTTGCTCCTCGAATTTGTTATTACTTTGCTAAAGAGTTTTTTTTTTTTTTCAAAATAGACTAAGGTTCATGACCAGCGTTAAAGTACGGCAGAAGGGAGCGTGAGTAATTTTACAGTTATTATAGCTAAACTTTTTTTGGCCAAAATAAATCAAATATTTCTCCAGTAGCAACATAGAGTTTAGTTTTCTGCACATGCTAATATCAACAGATCTTAAATATCTGTCAAGGGTGTCCTGGAATTCTGTCAAAACTTTTTAAATAAAGAGAAAAAGTTTTGACAAAATTCCAGGACACCCTTTAAGGATATTCAAGATCTGTTGATATTAGCGTGTGCAGAAAACTAAACTCTACGTTGCTACTGGAGACATATTTGATTTATTTTGGCCAAAAAAAGTAATGCTATAAAACTGTACAATTACTCGCGCTCCTTTTGGCCGCACTTTAAGATGCTTTCGACTTGATGGTAACCTTCTAATCTAATTTTAACGTGACCAAGGTTCCTTGTGGGTGTTTCCTTAAAGGACTAAGTTAAGTGTAACCGGAGCATATAGTTCCAGAGTTGCTCCCAGCATTGTGGTCTACGCTGTGGCGTTCTGCCCCGAAGGCTAACTGCCTATGGCCCTTCTCTCGCTCTCTTTCTCTCTCCTTCTCTACGGAGACCTTCATCAAATTAATCTCGATCCCAGGAGCCCTCCTTGTGACGGCCTTCCATTGATCTTCAAGCACTAATTGGCGCCAAGGTAGAAGGGAAAAGGTATGGCGCGAGCAACTCGACTCTTGTGTGTATACCTTGTCGGCCATGTTTATGTTAGCGCCGTCAATCTACAAAGGACAATGGACGAGGGATGGCGTTAATCAGGGATTACATTCCCCGTGTGCTTTCACAAAGTTGACAAAGCATGATGTGCCTCTCTCCCTTTCGCCTCGATGTCGACCGCCATGTTTGATAGGTAGGTTTGGTCCGGGATTGTGTGTGCTGTTGTCTGTATCTAGAACATCGCTTGTTTGTTAGCTTTCTTTTTCCCCTCCACTTTCCCTCTTTCAGGACGTTTCAAATTGTTTGTACAATGTGTGGTCGGGTGGATGTTCCTAAACGTTTTGTGTTCGAATTTAATTACAGGGTAGAAAAAAAAACACGTTGAAGTGAAAGTAATTACAGTGATAAATAAAGGTATAGAGCCTGGTTTGCTTAGAAAGTTTACGACCTAATTTTTCAAAGTAACTACTATTTAGGTACTTTGCTCTATTAATGTTTTGTTTTTCTTGTAGCTTATATTGTTTGGATTTATAAAATATGTTCCGCCAACTTTACCAAAAATAAAGAGAGCAAACATGCTTTTAAAATACCAATAGGATGGTATTTTCGCGGGTGTGGGGCAAACTAACCTTGAGATAAGGAAGCACTACTCACCTATTTATTAACAGGTATGAATATGAAATGTTTCATACCTTACCTCATTAAATATGCTAAACCATTTCAATGGGTTTTTTCTGGGACTTAATATCTCTGGGCTACTAGTATTTGGGATCTCCTCATTATCTCCGACCTCTACCTGTTAAATTTAATCTCGAATTATCATATCGAAATTCGATCAAAGTCCCCTGGTTATCGCCAGCGTTCTCGAAATAATATGTTGTATTAGTTAATACAAACATTTAAGGAGTTATAAGTTTATTCTTTAAATTGAAAAATGACACCTGGACACGGGAATCAAACCCAGGTGTAATTTTTCAATTTAAAGAATATAATATTTAGATGCGACTATAACCGTAATTAACAACTACAGTGACTTGACTATTTAATCCAGTTTATAGTTATGAAGCCACGTAATTGCGTGATAACACCAGCTCAGAGTGTAAACTGATTCATTCCACAAGAACTTAGTCATTACTTGCTACCGAGGTGGGTCAAACGTAATGTAGGCCTACCACTTATTTCATGATTCAAAATGAATATGTTTAGAGGGGGAAGGTGGAGATTACTTCCTAAATCACTGCCATTACAACAGACGGAATGATTCGGCATATCCATTTAGTAAGTGTTTTGTCTATTTATTGTCCAGTTAAATACTAGTATTAGGCATATTTGGTGTTCTGTCTTTCTACAGGTCCGTTGCCTTGTCCACATTGAGTCTTCTACCATAGCGTAAAAGAAGCCTGTTTTATTTTATATCCTAAAGCTTCATCTTATCTTCTTGTTTGAGCTCATCAATTAGTTTCAGTTATGGTCTTCATAGTCTTCTTCCTTGCCTTCTTAAGACATCGCTCAGTAAGATATTTATTCTCATAATGTGACTCAATCAGTTGGTATTTCTTTGTAGAATCACTTGTATAATTAATGGCTTTCTATTTATTTACTATTTTTATAACTTTTTCTTTATTGGTCACCCGATACGTCCACTTTATCCTATATACTCTCCTAGAGCATCACACCTCAAATCTTTACAAAGGTTTCTTCTTTTTCCTCAGGGTCCATGTTTCTGCTCCGAGTAAAGCGATTCTCCAAATGTAGCACATTACCAGATTCTTCCTCGTCTGCAGGTTAAGTTTGGTAGTCAGTAGCACCCTCTTCTTGCTGAAAGCAGCCTTTTTCTTCTCGTTTTGTGCCTTTAGATCAGTAAATTTTGATGAGGTGCGTAGAACTTTTACTTATAAAAAGTGTGATCATTAGTCATCAAGACACTTCTCAACAATTCAACCCGCCTCGGTGGTGTAGTTGGCTAACGCGCTAGTTTCGTGTTGAAACAGACTGCTGAGGACGGGGAGATCGAGGTTCGAAGCTCGGTCTGGTGAACTGGTGTGGTTTTTTTCTATATAGTTTTCCACTTTCCCTCCACGCACATGTGGGTTCACTTTCTCTAATTCAACCTTCCCGATTCCTAACTTATTAGCGTAATTATTACTTAAGCTTATAACCCGAACGGGCAGTAAGACGCTGTGTTAAATAAAAAAAACATAAACTATTAATTACTCAGAACAAGGCTAATTCATTTGTACTTTTGATGAGCTCTGTTTGCTTAATGCTCTTTATAACAATGAACTCATTGGTGGATTTAGACCAAAATTAGTAAAGATTGATACTCCCTAACGAAACCTACTTGTTAACTATATCGGTTTCAAATTTGTGCAAAATACATTTTAAATAAAGATTGTCACCCTCTTCGGTGACCGTATTATCTATGGCGTCACTCTCGTGTTAGACTAGACTGCCTTTATTCTCACCCATCTCAAAAGCGACTCGCGACTGTGGCTGGAGTTGCGTTTATGAAACCTCCCCAACCATCTGGAGAAAACAACTTCAGCTCACCCGGCTGAGATACGAGCCCCGACCTCATAACCATCGCCTATCCGACTAGACGAGTTTAGTAGTTAATCTGCCGATACGGGTAATTTCTTTCATGTTTGGAGCTACCTACACTCGGTAGTTCGCACTCGTTGAATTACCTGATTCATAAAAATAAGTGATATAACACCTAAAACTCAAACCTCATCTGGAGAGAAAAAGGCCAAAGTAAGAGAAATTGGAACAAGCACTTGTCTGAAGAGGGGATTACAAACCCGAACTTGGAAGGTTGGGTTTGAATCCTCGGCCTTCAATCTGGATTCAAAGCACACGTACTGCAAGGATAGCTCTTCTAGAGCGAATTTAGCTAGGAAGTGTCAATGTCACGGCCGAACTATACACGTGTGAGCGTGTGAGTGTGAGAGATGGCTCAAGTCCCCAGGCCCCAAGGCAAATTTGAAAGATAATTACTGTTGTGCGCCTCTCCTGCCCTGGAGTGCTCCGGTAATCGGGTTATGTCAGCCTGGAGCTGTCACGGAGTGCTCCGGACATGTGGGTGGGTGGGTGAGACTGCTTCTTCCCCCTCCTTTCTCACTGTCACGGGCCACGAGTTCGAATCTGCGAGCAATCTTTTCCTCGTTGATTGCTAGTCGCCATTGTTTGCATCCCCCCCC
>CABFVX010000053.1:227836-258246 GCA_902151425.1 Timema shepardi
TTTTCATGGTGGCATTATATTAATATTCAATTTTTAAAATTGATTTCTTTTTTTCAATTAAGGTATTTAAAACGAGCAATTTTTAAACACACATGGTATATCGGCACACGGCTTACAAACTGAGCTAGCCCGAAAACCCGCCCCCACTTAAACGAATCGAATCTAAGCGCGGCAGCCAGAAAAGTATTACTTACAACATATTTAAATGGACCCGCTCACACCTCGAATAGAAGCGAAAAAAATTCTCCTGGGATTCGAATGCGTCGTCAGGAGAAGTCTATTTCATCGGTTATTTCCGAACAAGTTCGAGGATATTCGTCAGATCAGTGTGTGGGGCTATCGGCGAATGAGGCTGTGAAAATATCAGTTAGCTCGCGTGCAGGTGTTAAAGTTTGTATGCTTTGTTTTGATTGTACAGTGAAGATGCAATGTAAATAATTACTTTATTCCAGTGCTACAGATTTATTTACGATAAAAATGACAAAAACTATAGCAAAGTTAACACGAGGGAGAATGCATCGGAAGAAATCGATAATTTTTTTTTATAAAATAGCACATAAGTTCACTTGCATTTATTTGATTCTTACAGTTTTAAGACAAGCATTTATTTATATTTTGTTAAATTGTGTGTACTATGTCATGCAGCTATAAATGTGAAAGAAATATATTGCTTTTTGGTTCTTATTTGTATTAATTAACAACGCTGTATATTGACTTTCCTCTTCGCTTAGATGTCAGTTCAAATACGGCGCTTCATTTCGATTCGCTTATGTGTGGGTGGTACTGCATGTCGCTCTTAGATTCGATTTGCCTAAGAGGGAGCTAACCTTGATGTCTAACCCTTATATACTTTCTAATTAGAAGATTGAACAAAGCCGTAAAAAAAAAGTAAATATCTTCAACACCAATGGGAATCCAACTAATGTCTACAAGACTTGTGGTGACTACTCTAGTTCATGTAAAAGTGAAGGGCGAGTGAGATGTGAAGTGGCGTTGATTTGCTTGGTATTTGGCCAATCTTCACGGACGTACCATGTTTTCTCACTCTCCTTCCACGCACATTCGGCTGGATCTCTTCTAAATTTACCTTCCTCAACCCTAACATAATAGAGTAATTAACATGCATACATATCATCCAAACGGGTTGTAAGACGTGACTAAAAATACCCAATGTTTTTCCGCCAACCTCGGTGATCTTGGGAGTAAAGTTTTCGCCTCAGGACCCGAAGTTCCTGAGTTCAAACCCAGCCGAGGCTGATAAACATTTCTTGGGCAATAAAAATACGTAGTACAACCTCCTTCGGAGGGGAAGTAAAGCCGTCGCTCGGTCCCATATCGAATGTGGCATGTAAAAGAACCCCGGAAGGCATGTAAAAATACATTTCACGGCAAAATTGGTAGGTTCTTACATTCTAGCTCACAGAAATTATCGTGTGCTGGTATCATTGGGTTAAGAAAGTGCACGTTAAATACCTCAAACAAATATTTAAAAAAAAAGTTACTACTTAGCCCAAGCGCATGAATTTCTCGACCTCCCTTGTCACAGATATTGTGACATTTATACCGCGTGCGTGAGTAAAAGATAACAACAATAAAGAACCTAAATAATAGTTCAGAGCTAAGACGTATCTATAAAGTATAAACTTTATAAACCTAGCTTAATTAGTTGAGCGAGTACTTGCTTAACTTTAGTTGTCTCTCATGTGAATATATTAGTGGCCGTTCATTTCACTAACGGAGCTATGTGGGTATGAATGACAGCAAACCACATCTCCATGCAGTTCACAATGCTTTAAACACAGATTTAAGAAAAAATATTTGAAGGATGTTTGAGACTTAAAAACTACTTCTAATATGTTTATTACTTTTACAGTGTCGCCAATAGCGTACGTAGGTTATTCTAGGCCAACAACAGAATGTATTTAGTGTGTTGTATATTGGAAAGTACGACTGTTCTGTGCTTTTTACTTACTTTGTCGTCTGGCAACTAGTCTCACCGACGTTTATTTTGGGGGCATAAATATTAAACTGTAACAATAAACATCCTAAGCTATTTATTCGACGCGAATTTATTGTTTAAAATATGGGCGTGGACGCTCTTTGTGAGAGTTTCAAAACCAGAGATTTGTTGTAGGCCTTACCTAAGTTATGGGAGTCCATTTTCCAAACTGTTGTTGACACCTACAACTTTAAAGGGGTCGAAATGTTTGGGTGAGCGTGCGTTTGTGGGAAGCGATTTTTAAATATTAACTATTATTTTATTATATATTTGTGAGGCCTTAGTTGTAAATGGAAAGCTAAAATTATTTTATTACATTTTTTTTTTTAGGTTTTAGCTATAAATGGAAAGCTACAATTTATTGTTAGCAAAATACTTTAAGGTTATGTGGTACCCGTCTGTCTTAGTGAACATTTCGAGTGGTTGTACGTCAGAACATGAAGTGACTTGCTATTTAGTGCAGACGACTTGCACCACAAGTAACTCACTACACTTTATTACTACATGCGACCCTGCTAACGCCCATCTTCTGGGTAAGTGCTACAAGAAACGTTGTGGGAAAGGGGGAGAAGGAGTATCTTGGCGTCTCCTTGCATGTGTGTATGTGTGTGGTCGCGGCAAAATTGTTGGGCTTGATCCCATACGCCACTTGACTTACTACTGCTCAACACCCGTTTTACTTAAATCAAATGAGACAGTTACCGTCCCTGGCGTAGAAACACTTTTGGAACTTTTATGAAATTTATACTTTTGGTTGGGGTGGTGGAGGGGTGGAGGGTGATGGTCTGAAGGGAATAATTTAATAATACCAGATTAATAAACCTCTTGTGGCATTTTTTTTAACAAACCTTTATTTAATAAGCAACATTCAATGTGAACTTTCTGAATATATCCGCATATATCTCATACAGCAACATTACACTAGAATACCAAGTACCCAGGCCAACAATTGCCAAATATACATTTTCAACCATGTTGAGAGTGGAACCAAGTATCCGCAGTCCTCAAAGTGAATGCTCTACTGACAGAACTAAGCTGTTAGGCATGAAGTCCTTCTGCAAAGTTTTAAATTTGATATTTGCTGCCCCAAATTTAATAGCTCCATTTGTAAAATATAAAAGACCTCCACAAACATTGAGTTAAATATTTTGATTTGTGGATTTATCACAAAGATCCTATCTATTTCTTAAAATTTGATTGTTCGCACCTGGAAAACCGGGAAAGAACAGGGAATTTTTTTCTGTCTCAAAAAACTAGAAAAAACATAGGGAATTTGGCAAAATGTTGTAAAAATACTGTAATATTTGCTCATTTTAAAATAGTAGGTCTTTGAATGGACAATAAAGTTAACTGAATATTTAAGCACAATGTTTCAAACATGTCTAAACTTGGGTTGTGAAGCGACAAAAAGGTATTTCCCCGTTAATCTTAATGCATTCTGTTTTAATCAGAAGTTACATGAAGTCACACTAGTCTGTTTGATTATATTACTATTTTTCTAAATCTAAGCTGTCTGAAAAAATGGTAATTCCTTCTGGAAATCTTGGAAAACACAGGGAATTCGGTAGTAATAAAATAATGACATTGTTATAATTTTTTTTAGTTTGTATACTTATATTTCTTGCAAAATGCATCTATTTCATTAATTTGAGAAGAGGAAGTTTTTTATTTCATCCTGATCATAGGCTATCTAATTTACGTTTAATCGTGTTCAATTTAAATAAAATTCTTATCTAAATTATTAATCTTTACATTTATTTGGTTTTATGAGACCATTATAACATTTTAATTTCACTAAACTAAGGAATTAACCAATTCTTTTAATCTTAATTTTAAAATATATTTCATTCAAAACAATCTGTTGTTTGATACATTTATTTTGAATAGCTTTACCCAGGACAACACATTTTACCCTAAATACTTAAATCCTAGAGTAGGTATTCTTATATATATATATATATTGCCAACTCATACTACAGTACAACTTTTTGTCTTCTACTGGGATCAAACTAGTGTCATCTAGACCTGTTAGGGGTTTCCTTAACTACTTTTCCATGTTGTTCGAAGAAAATGATTTATTTTAGTTTAGTTGGAAATGAAACATAGGCATGATAATCTAAAAAAGAAACTTTTAGTTTTTAGAGCCAACTTCCTTTTGAGTTCGATTTCGGATGCTGCTGAAGAAGGTATGCACTATTTATTTTTCAACATTTGTTTTGCTCTATGTCATTCTATCCATCCGGCTGGTTCGAGTTTAATTTCATCAATGTGTTATGGATTAACAAGGTAGAATTTTGAGGAAATGTACTTACATTAACGCGGAGGTAGCGTGGGAAATCATAGAGGGATAACCACTCTAACTACACCTGGACCTGGATTCGAACCCTGAACTACCGTCACAGGAAAATCATACAATATGATTGTGACATTCAGTCCGTGTATCCACCAATGCGGATGGTACCAGATTCGGATCTAATGTATTGAACGTACTATCCATTTGTAAGTTAATTTTTACTGATATCATTTGTTTGTTTAGAAAGTGCGTGTCAATTGCCAGTTCTAAAAACCAACTAAATAATTAATCATTTGGGATCAACTTGAGAATTTCTTTCCATATTTTAAACCAGCAGAGTTGGTTAATTCCTTAATTGTTGTATTTCCAGGTTCTCATTACAGGCTAAGTAAGCACTTGTAGAGCCTGAGATCACACGTTCACACCTGTAGGGAACGCCTCCTATTCCCTTGTACCTAATCTGCTATCACATCACGTACAAAGACACTCTTTTACACCAGCGGTACTCGAACTGATACAGCAAGACAATCGTCACAAGAAATATGTCATGTATGTAAAGTCACTGCAACAGAATTGGATGACCCCCACGTCGTCCTATCGGCCGCTGTGAGCTCAAGTTATAACCTCAGATTACTAATCCCGATGATGGGGGATGTTGGTAAACCATCGTCCTACATGTTTGGTGTGTCTGCATAGGGTAGCCTTGTATCATAATTTTGCTTAGTACAAACACGACTTTATGGGGAGAGGGATGGGGGTGGAGGGTTACTCGTGAGTATCAGGTTCATCTCCCAAAAGCAAACAAATCACTTAACGTTTGATTGTGTGAGCTTTAACGCTATTTTACCCGATCTGTCAATCAATTAGCTCACTGAGATTGGCGAGTAAATTTAAGGTATATCAATCATACGTGTTCCGTTACTTCCCAACCAACTATGTTCTGATGTATTTTATAGGGAGACAAATGTTATTTAATATTTTTTCCAAGCTTTTGATCGGTTCTTAAATCTTCACATTTCCGTGGATTTATCATGTTGATCCGATGTTGGTTAAAAAGAATAGTCACATATCTAGTGAAACGTATTGTCAAAAGATGGCATCTTTTATAAAAAACAACAACAATGCAATACTGTATTAGTGGGCAAGTGGACTAAGTCGTCAATCTCCATCTGGGCGTACTAAGCTTTTTTCTTACAAAATGGTTTTCCAATCTCCCTCCACACAAATACTGATAACGTCCTTATCAATAGACTAGACTGACGATGATGGGGATATTGGAACTCAAATCCCGGCAGGGTGTATTGAGGGTGGTTTTCCACGCAAATGGCGGGTACACTTCCTCTAAATTAAATCTTCATCATCTCTAAGACATTAGGATAATTAGTACATATGCGTGTAATCCGAACGGGTAGTAAGACGCCATGCTAAAATAAACCAAAAGGAACTTCCTCGTGATTACCCCATTAGTGTTGCTACATACGGGTAGGTGAACATACATATAATTCGAAATTGCCAGGTTTCCAAATTATAGCCAACTAGAGCTAGTATGTCTACAACAATATAAATATTATCTATTATTTTGTTTCACAAATACTACGAGTTCTTAGTAAATTTATATATTAAGATAAAACCAAGAGAAAATCTGTGTGGTGCACCGTACCATTTATTTATTCAAGCCATATATTTTTCACAGCCGGATTGTGAGGCCTATTGTAGCTTAATATGCCTTATAATCTAAACTAATACTAGGACAGGCACAAAATCCGGTCCCCAGTTATTTAGTCATCATTGTGAAAGGGTAAACCCACATTTCACCAATGATACATTTTTCGGACATGCCGGAAATCGAACCCGTGACCCTTACCCCAATAAACAGACACGCTACCGACTGAGCTACGGGGTCGGATTATAATCTTACAACCAGTAATTAAAAATGAACGCATTTGATGTGCACAAATATTACAACTTTGAACATCAAAACGTTCCTCACTCTAACATTAGGGAAACCACTTCTTTGAAGCCAGTCAGCCGTGTAGTTTAAAAGTAACACGTCCGATTGTTTATTTGGTGACACAGGCGATGGTGTCAGCCAGGTGACCTGAATAGCTTCGTGCTGATTGGACCTGTTGGGTTCCAGAATGGCGGCCTTCTTAAAACACTGGCGTCGCGACGCAGTGTTAAGGTGAGGAAATTATTTGTAAGCACTTGAATGTGTCATCGCTAGAGATGGGGAGCGTCTCGCGACAGCTTTATTCTCAACGTAGCTCCGGATGTAAGACTTTGCCAGCAGGATTATACCTTCACTATGCTACTGGGCTCCTCAACTTGTTATCTAGATTAACGGAGGAGAACCTTCACTATACTACTGGGCTCCTCAACTTGATTATCTAGAGTAACGGAGGAGAACCTTCACTATGCTACTGGGCTCCTCAACTTGTTATCTAGAGTAACGAAGGAGAGCTTTATTCTCAACGTAGCTCCGGATGTAAAACTTTGCCAGCAGGATTATACCTTCACTATGCTACTGGGCTCAACTTGTTATCTAGATTAACGGAGGAGAACCTTCACTATACTACTGGGCTCCTCAACTTGTTATCTAGATTAACGGAGGAGAGCTTTATTCTCAACGTAGCTCCGGATGTAAGACTTTGCCAGCAGAATTATACCTTCACTTTACTACTGGGCTTCTCAACTTGTTATCTAAAGTAACAGAGGAGAGCTTTATTCTCAACGTAGCTCCAGATTTAAGACTTCCAGTAGGATTACACCTTCACTATACTACTAGGCTCCTCAACTTTTTATCTATAGTAATGGATGACAGCTTTATTCTCAATAGAGCTACGAATTTAAGACTTTACCCACAGTTTTACAAGCCTTTCTTTACCTTACCATCGGGCGTTTCATCTTGGTATCGAGAATAACGGACGACAAGCTTTATAATCCACGCAGGCAGTGATGTTATGCTTTGCTAGAACTATTTTAATTTGATTGTACTTTGTCTAAAAATATAAGCCATTTTGTTTTATAACTATTATGACCATATTCCCTCTCACCTTAACTTATAAAGTGAACAATAAATCCCTCTAATAACTATTTTGAATTTTATGTTTAAAGTAATGTAATCCATGGTAGATTAACATAAATCAAATTTAATCAGAATTCAACATAATAATAATAATTATTATTATTATTAGCACCGCGTCTTACTACCCGTTCGGGTTATACGCCCTTACGCTAATGTGTAATGGTAGGGTGATTGTGAGATGAAATGAAGGACCTACAGTTTAACGCGGAATCCGAACCACTGTGGAGGCCTGGCATTCCCCACATTCACAAGATGTCTTGTCAGAGGTGAAGGAAGGGTTTGGTAATCAGATAAATCTTTGCCGGGACCTAGGATTGAACCCCGGCCGCCAGCATAGAAGTCTGACACCTTACCCCTAGACCACCAGGTCACCTTCAACATAATTAAATTTGACACATTGTTTAATCTACTAACCTAAATTATTAGCTTAAATATTCCAAGTTTGAAACACACAGCACTATATACTTTACACTGCGTTTTGGAAAGGGGCCACTGTTCATATTCATGTTTTGTTAACCAAATTGTCACCAAGATGTCGACGCTGTATTAAATTATGTTGCCAAAACTATCACTTCCTCGCGAAATATAAATATAATAGAAAGATATACTACAGATTTTTGTTCCAAATAAAATATTTACAATTCTAAAAATGATTATTATCTAGATGGCATGTAGGCATGTTGGCATTAACAAAATTTCGTATGTCAACGGTAGTGCAAAGAGCTACGTAATGTGAAGAGGGTGTCACTTAGTTGAAGCGTGAGTTCCATTTCAAAACAAAACTTACAAACAGTCCAATCTTCATAGGAAGAGCTGCTAGAAAAGCTGCTGCTAATAATGTTAGTAGATATACTTTCACGTATTCATACTTCATTCACGGTAGGAGTTTACCTCTGGAAGGTCTTTTTTCCTACCAATATCCTACTATATAATAGATTTCTGGTAGGGAAAAAGGCCTTTCAGAGGTAAACTCCTACCGTGAACGAACTTTACTTGAAGTTTTATGTTCTGCAGATGTCACTTATAATATGTAGATTAAATATCTACAAAATAACACTAATAAAATCATATTTTTTTCAATTTTGACCACAAAAAAATATGTTTTTATTTTTAAAATGCTCTTCCTATAAAAATGTGACTGGTAAAACTATCTGGTGGCCAGAGCAACTTAAATCTTTGAATGCTATATCACCAATTGTTAAAAAAAAACTGTCTTTGCGGACGTTGAGAGAAGGAAAATGAAAGAAAATTGGTAGGGTTAAAGAAATAGCTCTCTTTGCAACTTTGAAATAATAATAAACTGATGTAAAAACGTTCTGAACAGGTGTAAAAATGACAAATACCGAGAAATAAGGAGGAGCGAAAACTGGGGTGGTTTCTTTAGCGACAGTCATGTGCGCTGTGAGAATTCCCAAGCTCTCTCTCTCACAACAGTTCCTTCCGTGCCACCTCATTTTGTGGGTCCAAAATACATCTCAAGGAAGCTAGTTTAAATCGTGTAGGTATAATTTTAGAGGGAGGAGGGGATGAGGATGGAACACAGGGGTGTAAAACTAGTCAGAACAGTTTCAGGGAAGATTTGTTTAATCGCTGACGTGATTATAACGTGGAAACTCCCAAGGTTGTTGCTCTAAGCTGTGACGTCATTGGTTGACAGCGGGTGTAAGAGGGGAGAAATTGATTGGTCCAGAGAGTAAGAGCGAAAGGGGAGCGGAGGAGAAGAAAGTGTCCCCCCTCCCCCTTCTTTCACGTAAATTAATTACAGAAGACCTGAAAACAAGTGTTTGCTCTCTTTCTTACCAGACAGGGAAAAGTGGACGCAGCGTCCCGCGTGGTATGGGTCAAAGACCTGTGCCTCCTCGTGGATGGGACGGTCCCAGTTTGATTTGGCTTTCTACTACATGTAACAATTCAGCTACTGGTGATCTATAATTCCCAAAATGTCCTTTTAATATCTGCTTTCTAAATACCAAAGTAGCAATGACTACAATTATATTTTAATATGATATATATTTTATATATCGTGCCTCAAAAACTATCTGATCGGTCAGAATAATTATACTAATGGCGTGGGGATTAGGAAGGAATAATTTAGAGGAAATGTACCCACATTTGCGTGGAGGGATAGTGAGAAAACTGCAAAAAAACTTGTATACGTCCAGAAGAGGTTTGAACCCAACCTCACCCCCAATACCGGCCAGATAGACAAATAAATTTGACTTTGTGCTCACCGATGCACGCTATATTTATTAAAATATTATGTTTGCTGATTTAACCCTAGACCGGATCTCTAAACTAAGGGACAGAGTCATAATCAGACTTATTTTGCCTTAAGTGCGGCTCTATACCAAACAAGACGACACCTACTTATACCAGAGTGGTTGGGGCCAGTTACATATGCGAAACTAGCCCAATACATCCGAGTCTAGGTAGGTGTCGTCTTGCACAAATAGTTAGTTTCATAATCATACTAGGCCTAGAGCGCGGCTCAATACTAAATACAAGATCATACCTACCTAAACTAGGATGAAGTGGGCCAGCTTCGCATATGAACCGACCAATTCCAATATGGTCTAGGACCTAGGTAGATGTATAGTCTAGGCATACTAAGTCTGACTATAAAACTGGCCCCTTTAAGGGTAAATAACTTCTCTCATTTTATATATAAAACAATTTCATCTTCAAGTGGTATTCCCAAAAACCAAAACATTAACATTCCTTCAGAAGTCTTAAAAATATTTGGACTTACTGCAAGAAAGGGGCCAGTAAAAAACTATTATTTAAATAAGTACCCCAATATTGATTCTGTGTCAAATACGTAGGCTATATTAAAGGAACATTGTTATTACAATGAACAGTATTGAAGCGTTGATAATCAAGCATCAAATTCGATGGACAGGTCACGTTGTTCGAATGCCCAAAACTAGACTCCCAAAACAGATGATGTATTCACAATTGAAGGATGGCCAACGAAACCTGGGGGAACACCACAAACGGTACAAGGTCGTTCTCAAGTCCAACATGAAGAAGTGCCTAATCGACATTGACAACTGGAAGCCCACAGCGGCCAATCGCCCGGCATTGCGTCGGCCTGTCCATGAAGGCCAACAACACTTTGAACTACGACGACGAAGACACCAATCTGACAAGTGTAATTCCTGAAAAGAGCGAATACGTCATAGGAGAGTAAACCCTCAACAGTCAGAGACAACGAATGCCAACACTGTGGAAGAGTGTAACTCCAGGATTGGTCTCTACAGTCACCTAAGAACCCACAATCTCAACTAATGATGTCCGTGGAAGACAATCATACTCGTTAGCGAGTGATAGCCCATCATCATCATTACAATGAATAAGATTTACAAATAACAGTTTTATAAGGATCTCATTAACTACAAAAAAATGTACTGAATTTACCCAATTATTATGACCCACATCGGTGGTCAGCGTACCGGATGTCAAGCTAGTCTGGTTTACAGATATTCGAATCTAGGTGTGCCGGATTTAATATGGGGGTCGATCGCCCCGGAGCCCCCATAAAACCCCCAAAAGAAAGCTTTTTTACTTTTACTTTATTATTATTAAATGTGTGTAAAATCAAACATTTGCTTAGTTTTTACCTTACCTCATTAGTTTATGGGGGTAGCGGGGTGATTTCATGCCGCCCGCGGTCCCCACATACGTAAATCTGGCACTGAGATCTAGGGCTGGGCGATATAGCTATGTTTCTAGTAAAATTGGGTTAGTATTCACATCAATATACCGATATTACAGTTTTGCATGTGGGGTGTGGCTTATATATTGTCTACCATGATGTATCATGAAATATCACAGTACACGATGCATCGCGATAGACTAAATATTGTGGTGGACGATTATTGTCTTTCATGATATCATCGTCTATTGTGCTGTATCCTTTACCACAATATATATATATATATATATATATATTATATATAATATATGTTTGATCCTGACTTACAATAGCTGTGATCTGGTGTTTTATAGACCTTCCCTAGTTTCTTGTTTTAGAAAGTCGCTAATCATCAACTATAAAATAAAATGGTCAACTAACCATTGTTGGAGCGCTACAATTAATATTTCGTGTCTTAAGTTCTATGCATAAATAAACTTTTCTAAAAAATACAACAAACACTATTATTAATGAAACTCGGTGATGTATCTTTCGTTATACTCTCAATGTATCGTCGCACTAAGCGATGGATTGTACTGTCTACAAGTAAATGAATTCCGATGCAGATTACAAATGAAACATAGTTTAATTAATCGATTGCGAGATTTTGTTTATACCCATAACGATTGTAAACAAATAATTCAATTTTCAATTTGGATTAATCTAAAATATTGTTAAGAAATTATTTGAACTAATAACAAATGGAGATTGTCAAATACATTTTTGAGTTGTAAGAGTTATCAGGTTGTCGCTTCACTGTCAAACCATCTCATCGCTCTTAGTTCTTAGGTAGAAGGTCAAGTGAGGTAAGCCATCCACGCCATATCGTCACTTACTTTATTTATTGAATAAGCACTTGCTCAGCAACAGGATAGGTTACTCCGTTCTTATCTCCAAACAACTACACACTTGTATGTAGAATTATGCTGACATAAGGCCGTGAACACAGATAAATTAAACAATTCGGTATTTTGGAATGGGGGCAAAAAATACCTCGTCAATGGTATCGTTTGTTTTAAACAACTATAGTAGGTAGATCGCAAGAAGAAAGTTATGCTCAGTCGTTATTCCCGAAATTTTGGCCTAGTTCATAGGATTAATTAGTATAGCCTACAATTTTATCAGGCCAAACTACAGTAGCCCCATGGTTTCTTTGGTGCTGACTGACAGCTCACAGGTGACTTCTGACAGTCAACATTTCGGTATATACATAAATTTTGACTGTCAGAAGTGACAGCTGCTAAACACATGTTTTTGCAGATCATATGGTTGGCGTAGGGATACATAATTTGGTCTGGTAACTTTTCAAAGCCGTCATCTCTCAGCTGTGAGCTGTCAGTCAGCAATAAAGAACTCATGGGGCTACTGTAGGTTTATGTTAGGTTAGGTTAGCTGACAACATTTGCGCACAAACCGTGAATGATGGAACCTGTCCAAGGTCGATTCATAGTATGGATTAAGAAGATTGTAAAATAGTACGGGCTAAAAAATTCGGGCTATATCGGTTTATCCTACAAGCGGCAGGATGTATCAATTCGGCCTAGTTCGAACTAGTTTGTCCTGAATCGGGTTTGCACTGTAACATATATATGTATAGGCCTATATGTATACATATATTTTGAAAATTTAAATGGGGGTGGGGTGGTAACGTGGGGTTAAAATTTTTCAAAATTCGCCCATGTATCTTTTGAGCCAGCGGACATGAAGCCTTTAAATTTTAAATGAAGGTTTCTTTATAGAACTGGGCGATACCTTTAGAGAGCTTTTCAAATTTCTTCCCCTAGAGGGCAGAGAGGGGCAGAAAGATGTGGGACTCACTTATTCACTCATTATCGTATTTCCCTAACCCCTGGGCCTGGAAACTTGAAATGTTTCTTGGAAGAATGGTAACAGGAATCCCCCACACAACCGGAAAATCTAAGATTAGGAAATTTCAACATAGGGCTTCGGGAAATGAGGGGCATATAGTTAGAAAAAAAAATTTAGATGAGGAATAATATTAATCTTAAAATTTAAAATTTCTAAGAGTGAATTGAAGGAAAGGGGTTGGGGATTCAAAATATTCAAATGCTAATAATAAACAACTACTTCCCAGTGTGTTAGAAAACTGAAATCCAGCAGGCAGGTAAAATACCACTCCAAATTAATATCAAGGCCTTAAAATGTTAAATTTGTTATTGAGACTTTGGGAAACAAGTAAGAGTGGACAGAATAAAACTCTTCAAGCTATAGTAGAAAATTTAAATTCTGGCAGACAGGTTTAAGGACAACTTTAGATAATCAGATTCATCCTAAATTTTGAAATTTCTAAGTAGGAACTGCTTTAATGGGAGAGGTGGGTTACAATTTCCAAAACTATTTGAAACAACCTCGTTTATATGTGGTAGAAAACTGAAATTCAGCAAGAAGGTATGAATACCACTCCAAATAACAATAAAAGACTGATGACTTTAAATGTAGAAAATAGGGAAGCATAGAGGGGTGAGGGATGTTTAGTAAAAAAAAATGTTTCAGTTGAGGCAGAAAATTAAAATTTGCCGGGTATGTAGAGGGATTATTTCAGTTACAAAATAATCATTCAATACTTACTTTTAAGAAAGTGGCCTGAAAAAGGTTGTGAGTGGGGGGTAGTAGCTTAATTTTTTTCCAAAATTATTATAAAATCGTCTCCTTTGTCATAAAAAAAAATTGCCGAGTTTGTAAAAGGACCTTCACACAATAACCATAAAAGATGAAAAAGTTTGGAATTTATAAATAGGGGATGGATAGTAGCTAATATAAAAAACAACCTGCTCCATATGATAGAAAATTTGAATTTTGTATAGGCAGATGTGAAAAATCAAAAAATAAATTAATACAAAAACTAAATATTCTGTTGCATTGCGGTAACAAAGCTAAAAATCAAATGATAAATTGGCGCCTAACAAGCAATGACAACAATTTAAATACACAAATTTTGATGACATGACTCGGTGAACCGTTATACTATTTGGAAAGTCATGGTTCTTATTATTCAATATGTTTTTGTAACAGAGGGTATTATTTATTTATCGTCCTTGGTGAACTGTAATACTCTTTTATCCAAAATGTTTAAATAGCCATACTGATACACATTAGATCTTATTTTATGATCGTGATGAGGTAAATATTGCGTTGTTAATGGGATGAGTTTGTTTGTGCTCCAAATTTCTCAATGAGGTAATATTTTGTCTCAAATATTAAATTTATTAATTACCAATATTGGTTTGTGATTGCTATAGTTAGCTCATGATTGTACAACGAGTAACTATCAAAAAAGCGGGAAACCGGATGTTGAACGTTATAATTCATAGATATAGTTTTAGTGCTGCTTAACTGTGCGAAGAAAGGGTCAAGCTACTAATTAGTTAATATGTGTAAACCTATAACCCAAACGAGCAGTGAAACGTGGCGGTAAAAAAAAAAGCTACGAAAAAAATAATAGCACAATTCTGTCATAATCTTTAAACTAATATGCAAGTCTTATCTTGGGAATTATGTTGTTTCTTGCAGTGATCAAACAATGTATTCCAATGAACTACCTGCATCTTATCGTCATATTTTATTATAAACATGGCTAAAGCATGAAAGCTTAGAGCCTCTCAGGGCTATCACAAACCTGTAACTCGAAAACATAGTTTCCAGGAAACAACATTGCGGCCGCTTCGTTCTGTGCGCTCATACGTCAGGGTTGATAAAGCTTGGAGGGGGTGCAAGGGGTGTTATTTGATTATATTACCAATGCTATACCAGACTACAGTGTTGCTTCCGCTAAGTTGGCTATAACCAGGGCTGTACAGCTTTTTTTTATTTGGATGAAAGAAAGGGGAAATTATGCCCTTCCTTTTATCTGGATTCAAACTATTCTTCCTCCCCGTCCAAACAAATGAGATTACCTGCTTCGGTGGCCGAATGGTCTAAGGCGTCACTATGGTGTTAGACTAGACTGCCGATTATAGAGCTTGGGGTTCGAATCACGGTCGGGTGTATTGAGGGCTGTTTTCAAAAATAAATTTTCACTCTACTTCCAAGTAAATGCTAGCACACTTCTTCTAGATTCAACATTACTCCACCCTAACTCTTTAGCCTAATTAGTAAAGTATAACCCGATTAACTAATAAGACATGGTGCTAAAAAAAAAGAAGATGGGATTAGTTCCTTAGCCTGCGTGCCCACCAATGCGGGGGACATGTTAATAAATAAATGTGTTATGATATTAAAATGCATATCAAGTTTTGAGAAAAACAGTGATGTGTGTCTTGCATATTGAGAAAAATTGTATTAGTCGGTAGAACAATGACGCGAAGTCAGGTTCAAGGTTCGCTTCCCAGTCAAGGCCATATTTGCCAACTACGTATCAACCTTTAGGCCAACCTAAAGTGTTAAGCTGGGGTGGAAAGGAACGCGAATTTAGGTTAGTATTTTTGCAATTTTTAGTAACTAAAAATACGTTAAACAAATAAAAATTTCGCTTCAGTTGATAAGTTTAGCTTAATATTCTACATTTAGTAATCTCTAAAGTTGTTGAACATTGGACACAGGCATCGTGGAATCAAATCAGGACTTTTTCTTCTTCATTAAAATGTTTTTGTTCAAATCTCATTATTCTCATGTCAAATTTTATTGAAAAGTTGAGTTAAATTAACTATGTGTAGAAAAACAAGCTAAACGTATCTACTGAAGCAATGTTTGATTTATTTTGGCCAAAAAAAGATTTTTGTCATTAAAAATGCAAATATACTGACCTAAACTCGCTAACTCCCTTCCAATCCCTCTCGCAATAGACTAGACTACCGAAGACGAGATGAGCTGGGTTCGAAAACGGTTGGGTGCGCTTAGGGTGGTTTTTACTAAATGATTTTTCACTCGCTCTCTCCCCACGCAAATGCGGATGCACTTTCTTTAAATTAAACCTTTTTAATCCCTATCACATTTGTGTAAATAGTATGTATGTGTAGAACCGGAAAGGATACTAGGCTAAGACGCGATCGATGCTATAAACAAACAACCTTTCCCCCCCACAATTTAGATTGACCTAAAGGTTGATGATATTAAGTTGAAAAATATGGCCTTGACAGAGAAGTGAACCTTGAACCTTCGACTTCGCGTCACTGTTTTACTGACGCAGACAAGTTTTATTACCCATATGCAAGGCACTCCAGTGGCTGAAAGGTCTAAACTGTCATTCTCGTGACTAGGCTGGCCTGCTGAATCTCGGTTGAGTTCAATGAGGGCGGTTTTACCCTAAATTGTTTACCACCCTCCTTCCATGCAAATTCAGGTAGATTACCTCTAAAATGCTTCCTTCCTAATCCCTACGTCATTAGCGTGATTATCATAAATGCTTATAGCCTAAACAGGTTCTAAACGTGGCAATAAAAAAAATACACATTTAAAAGGGTTTTTCTTGCGTTTCTTTTCACCCCTGTGGCTGGGTGTAGGTGAGTCATCAAGGTGTGCGTGGAGGAGTGGGCGAGCCAGTGGTGTATATATTTGAGAAAATCGAATCAGCCTCGCACATTCCTAAAGGCTCACATCAGCTGGTTCCAGCAGCGGTGTTTGTTGAGGTGTAGGGTGTCGGCCAACATGCGTCACAGGTACCTTTTCTGGCTCAGGTCAACTCGCGTGGGAAAACTTGTGTTAAAAACAGGTGGGCTTCTGGGAAATACACAAACACTTCAAGTTACCATTAACATGATCAATTGTTTGTTTTAGCGTGTATCTGGCGAAATGTTTTTCTTGGAATTGGATCAATTAATTTGTCGTATGAAAACAAATCGCGCCAAGGGGGTCACCTCTGTAAACGAAAAATTGTCGCGCAGTCGTTCAGCTTTCACGCAATATTTAATTCTACGATGCGTTATTTCAAAATATGATCACTCCAAAATAAAGTAGAAAGATTCCAACAGGGCTATCTTTTCTTAAAAATCCTATAGTTTAAATTTTATTAATAGAAAAAAAAGTGTGAAAATGGGACATTAGATCATTTGCAACGACTTTTTAAGCATATTTGTGGAGCTATGAAACTAGATTTTATAATAAAAAAAGATATTTAGATGTAGCCTCCCCCTAACAAATACAGTGATTCTTTTGACAAGTTCCCAACAGGGAATTTAAGATATATGAGAATTAACAGCGTGCTTTAACTCTTTACCTTGACACTTTCACAATTTACTGCATGCACTTCCACACAGTACAACTAGTGAAAGATGGCCATGGATATGAGACGAACCGTTGCGTTGGCTCAGTGTTAAAGCATTAGCGTGCAATCAAAGATCCTGGGCTCGATTCAGCAATCAAGACTTATTATGTAGATAGTCATCATGTATCAGTTTGTGAAACACATCAATTAAAATACTAAGTGCATGGCAGCATACTGTTATAAGTTGCCGTGGACGGTGACTGTAGATAGCTTTGAGTGGCAAATACTTTCACCAGCTACCACAGATTGACTCAATTAGGGTTGCCAGATTTTTGCTAGGGCAAACTGGTATGAAAAAATATTAAACTATTATGATTTTATTTCCATTTTTACGTCAAATAAAATAAATACCTTTTACATATTACAAGAAAGAAAACAGCAGCATTGGTAATTAATAATAAAAAAAAAGAGACAATCAAAAGGTAAAGGTTTACTCATATTTGCGATAAGATTTTTTCTCCTTCGGCTCGCACTGTCTTTTCAGCATGTTTGGACTTAAACACTGTAAGTTAAATTTAATATATAGATACATTTCAGAACCATGGAACAAACATCGCTGCATTTTCACTTACGCTCTCACAATGACGCAATGACGTACACATTCTAAGATAATATAATCACTAATCTTGTAGAATAAACAAGACTTTCCTGAATTGTGTCATACTTATACTGTACACACCAACCTGACAAAAATAATGTTAATAGGCCTCATACAGTACGATTGGAGAGTAAAAGATAACAAAACAAAATAAATGTTAAAAACCGGGACAATCGTGTGTCCCAAAATGGTCTTTCGGGACGACGGGACTATCATCCAAAAAACGGGACAATCCCAGAAAACCGGGACGTCTGGCAACCCTAACTCAATACACTAACATCTAGTGAAGGTTGGCCCTGGATACGAGACAAACCAGGATGGCTCAATGGTAGAGTATTGGTGCAAAGGTCCTGAGTTCGATCCTCGTGTCCAGGTTATCATTTTTAATTTAATTTAATTCGATATAAAAAGTGTCATACTTTTCTTTCTCCTCTTTCTTATCGACACGATAAAGGGTAGTTGTTCAAGGGTGAAAGGGAGTGTGATCTTAGATAGAACAGAAAAAAACACATCTTGTATTTTAAACCGTGTAGCCTGACAGCGATTGATATGTTCTCACTGACCGAGGTGGCCACCTTAACTTGTTTCTCTTCTTGTTATATTTTTCAACCGACTTTTCTTACAGACCCTATTTTCGGTGGTGAAATGGGGTTCCTGGATTCAAGCGTTGACGTGCAGACGAACTACAAATCAAATATGACCAACAAAATATGAAACCGGCTTTTTAATAATCGTTGACTGTACCTAAGGTAAACCCAACGCTTACGATCTACCATCATTTTGCGATTTATTATCAATATCGCCGAACATATCAATCGTTGAAAATCCACCAAAACTGAATCTTTCGTGGCACACATCCAAAACACCACCAAAAATTACCGACAAACTTACGGCTGTCGGTTGTGTGTGCGACCGCTATTTGTCGGCCTCAGACGTCTGACAGACTATCGGTCGTGTGTGATGTTTTGCCACCGACTGTACGACGTAATTGTCTGCAACCAACTGTCTGTTGTGTGCGGTTTCCCTAAACATTTTAAGCGCAACACAAGCTTACAGTGCTTTTTTTAAGTACCGCGTCTTACTATCCATTCGGGGCATACGTATTCACAGTTCTATTTGTGATGTAAAATGTTAATTTTGAACAAAATAATTGGATATATTATTTTCGAAAAATTTCAAATTTTCAAAAATTATTAACATGTAAATTACCCTTAATTTAAGTTAAGGGTTAGAATCAAAATACGGAGAGAAAACCTAGATGTATGACCATACTACATCTAAATATTAAGTTTGAATAAAATCTATCAAACCATTTAGGCTCTAACCCCAAGTATGGTGACATTTTTTTAATGTCTAACACTCCACAGACAAAACCGTTTAAACAATTTTTGAAAAATTTTGAATTTTCAAAACTCACTCGTTTTTCCAATTTCCCACCAAACAATAAGTATACAATGTTATATGTCAAGCTAAACACACTCTAGATATCCATTACAAAAAAATAGTTTAGGTTATTTTTGAAAGATGTGGAGTTTGCAAAAAATCACTCACAAGTTAAATACCCTTCATTTAAGAACTAGGATTAAAATAAAAAAATATTCTTATTTATCATACCCACCTCGGTGGCGTAGTTGGCTAACGCGCTAGTCGTGTTGAGCTCGACCACCGAGGACGGGGAGATCAAGGTTCGAATCTCGGTCGGGTGAACTGGGGGTGGTTTTCCCTAAATGGTTTTCCACTCTCCCTCCACTTCCTCTGACCTTCCCAATTCCCAATCCATAAGCATAATTAGTACTTAAAGCGTATAACCCGAATGGGTAGTAAGACGTGGTGCTAAATAATAATAATTATTATTATTATTGATCATAAAAAACTATTTCCGGAAACCCATTTTGAACTCACTCTTAAGGTAAGCGCCCACTGGGTCGGTAACGCCGGCAATGGACTCACCACCGTTCCGCCCTAACGGGCGAGGGAATTAAAATCAAGCGGGGTCCAGAATTTTTGGCGTCATCTTCAACCAGATCAGGAAATAATGTGTGGTATTCACCAAACATAAGTATTTTCCTGTTGATGTTGTAAACCCAGAATCGTCGTTTATTACATTTGCTTTTCTCGCCTCTTTAATTAACAGGCAACTAATAGCTACAAATTCTTCCTCGCTTTCCATATTTAAACAATACGATGAAATATCACTCACAAAGGCACAATTATAAACATGAAACAAATAAACAGTACTTCCTTGATCACGCAAACGAGAAGGTCACCTTCTGGCTCGAGAGAAGCTGAGCGAACTGAGTCTCCGTCCGTCCCGTCAGTGCGGATAGTGGGCGCACCCTCCTGAAATATGCGGTCCGTCCCGCCAGTGTGGATAGTGGGCGCACCCTCCTGAAATGTGCGGTCCGTCCCGACAGTGTGGATAGTGGGCGCACACTCCTGAAATGTGTGGTCCGTGCCATCAGTGCGGATAGTGGGCGCACCCTCCTGAAATGTGTGGTCCGTCCCGTCAGTGCGGATAGTAGGTGCACCCTCCTGAAATGTGCGGTCCGTCCCGTCAGTGCGGATAGTGGGCGCATCCTCCTAAAATGTGCGTTCCGTGCGGTAGTGACTCAATGGGCGCTTACCTTAATGGCCAGTTTCGAGATATTTCTAATTTTCTAAAATTTGTGATAAGTAAGCTACCCTTAAATTAATGTAAAAAAAAACTCTGTGGTCTAGTGGTCAGAGTTCCTGGCTACGGATCCCGAGCTCCCGGGTTCGATTGCTGTCGCTTCCAGATTTACTGGAATGGGGTCAAACTCAGCCTCGCGAGGACAATATAGAAATTACTTGAATAAAAAAATTAGCAATAGGAAACTGAGATTAATGACCTGGAAACTTTATACAAGTAGTATACAGTGTGTCAAAAAATTTCAAAAATAGTCCAAGGAGACGCAGTAAATTCAGAAAACACAAATTTCTTTCGACATAAATTTCTTGAGTTCTACTCTACCAGATTTGATTGTTTTTAATAAAAGTATTTATTTCGAGGATTATCCATATAAAAATTTAAAAATTTTCAAAAGCGATGCGGCAATCTATATATAATTTACGTTAGTCTGTGAACTTATGGAATCTATTAAAACAACCTGACTTAGACAAGCAAGAAAGTTGACTTGGGCGATTATTCGCCTGGGGGTACGGCTGGTGATATTTTATGCTGCTCTGACACATAACTAAGTGTCCAATTCTATCCACTATTGATGAAGAAACATAGTACTACTTTGTATAAAACTATACGCATTATTTTTACCCGCACCGATGACAATGCGGCTCTAGACAATTGACGTCTCATTTGAATCCCAGCTGGGTTCATTGGGGTTGAGGGGATGACTTACATGTGTTATCTCTATCATTGTGGTCTTACCAATCTCTCTAAAGGCTAATGTGGGTGCATTTTGTATGCAATTTTCAATTCGCCCGCATCGGTATTCACACGGTATAAGGCTTTCTCTTGTTTGCCTGTCTACCAGCTCTGAGTGTCAGAAGCGACCCTCAGAGAAGGTAGTTGGCTTGTTAATACCTAAGAGTACCGATCTGTAATCACAGACCATGACCTCATTTTTGTAAAAGTGTTTATTGATTGTGGGAGGCAAATGGAGTTTAGGAGAGGAGGTGTGAAATGGAGAGCGTGTTGTGTTGTGGAGTAGCTATATCAGGCCCTAGTACACTGTGATGGTAGACACGAGTGCAGTCAGGCCCGATGTGTAAGTTGGGGTGTGTGATTTCTCGATGAGCTGAAATAAAGCACAAAATCCATGTTTGACACTAAGTGAGGGATGAATAAGTGATTGCGAAGTTGTGAAAAATGATTGCTTGACCTTTGTCAAGTTGGCTAGAGTGGATGGGCTAGCTTAGGACATAGGTGATGGGCACTAGGACAGTCTAGTTGTGGATTTGTGGAGCTGGGTAGGGACCTTCTACTCCAGTCTTGGTTTTTTGTATTTCCTGGGTTCTCGGGGGTTGTACTGCCCAAGGTTTCTGACTATTTCGTTTTCCTCCAGCAGTATGGTCTTAATGTAGAAGCTTCTGTCTCGGTCTTCGTATAGCTCTCTTAGTATCTTGATCCCAGTCTCTGCATGGATGAACGCGTTGTTTGTTCTTGTTGTTACACCAAGTATACATCTAAGTACTCTGTTTTGAATCACTTGGAGTTGATTCAATACGTTTGGTGCACCATAGCTCCACGCTTCGCAGGACGGTATAAGGCAGAGGTGAGCAACATAATTTATAATGAGAATGAGAAGTGAAATTCGCCGCACCATGTAAAATTTTGGGAAATTAGGTTGCTCATTTAAAACAACACACACTGTTTGTACAAGCTTATTCAAAACATGTACACTTTGACAATTCTTTTGTCTGGCGAATTGCATGCACACAAGCTGAATATCTGGACTCAATGCACATCATAAGTCCACCTCCAAATTGACACGAACAATTCTAAATCTATGACTTGATGAATCCCATCGTAGAGAACGTCGATTAACACACCCACGTTGATCCAAACAGGGCCAATAATTATGAAATGCCCGATTGCAAAGTTGGGAGATTGTTGTCAGTCAGAATGGATTTAAACATATCTATGAATAAAGAATTTTGTTAAATTTTCAAATGTTACAGTCTGTGAAGTTAATTCAAATTATCTCCAAGCCCGCACTTGCCCAAAGACATAAGGGTAGCAATTTATTTGCTTAAATTTGTGATATCAAAATGGAATGGCTCACGTGATAATTTAAATGCCAATTTGAACTCATTGAGATCAGAAAAACAGAGGGGAGTATTATATCTATTAAATAACGACCCTTACTCTCAATCTCAGAATGTTTTCTAAAATGAGAGGGTAGTATTGGTTAGAAGTATTTAATGTAGTGTTGCGTCAGTGACTCATTCATATAGCGGAAAGCTTCCATTGATTTGAAGGAAATATCAAGTTATAATCAGAACACATCGTCAGGAAAAGAAACATTGTTGTGAGAGCTGGCAAACTCAAATTAGCCACACTTGTATGGCCAATTTACCACGTGTGACGATTAGCAACAGGGTTGCTCATCCCGGGCCAAGGGCATCATTCTCACAATAGACCACACATAGGCGATGTTTCCGAACCTAAATCAACCATACCACGTGAATGATCAACTATCTTAGATACTATTAGCAAAATTAGCTACTATCATGGTTGCTTGTGAGTAATTTTTGTACCAGCACAGGTTTTATTCTTCATAAAAGTTTTAATTTCAGACCCATAAGCAGAAGATATACAGGTAGTTTTACCTTATCAATCTGAACAGAGATTTCTCTGTCTTTCAAACGAAAGTAAAACACAATATTTTGGTTTTGGAAAAATGTTTGAAGAAATTGATTTTAATTTATTTTAAGAAAAATTCATAATTTATCAAATATGCCAGATGGTTTCATGATTTACAAAAACCTTTAGTAAGCTAGGCCTACACAAAGTATTTTCCAAAAGTCTGTTGAATTAGGGGCGTAGAATATTTTGTAATTTCTATTTCGTTATATTGTGATAACTATATTGTCGTCATTATTATTATTATTATTATTATTATTATTATTATTATTATTATTATTATTATTATTATTATTAACACAGCAATTGTATTCTGACATCTAAAGGGAGCTGGTGGGTGGACCGTCGAAAGTCAACGCCTTCCCTTCAGCCAGAGATAGTTTTACACTGGATTTTTCGTATCAAGTTTCTTTGGTAAATTACGTACGAGAGCATTACACGTGTGTATGGGTCACAATAAATGCACTATCACGCCCGGTGGTTGGATGGGCAAGCTGCAAGTGTCAGTCAACACACAACAAAAACAGGACGCTGTTGGAACTGTTGTAAAGTAACCAACCACCAGGAAGTGAAGCAACCATCCACCCCTTCTAGGTTCTAAGTGGCCGACTCTCTCTCGTCATGGATGCACTGGCGCCACGCTCAATTTACCGTCTGCCTGTAGGTTTGATGAGATCCACCTGCACCCCGCCCCTCTCTTCCCACATTCCCATCCTCCCCCTCCTCAATACCACCCCTCCACCGCCATCAATCAACCAACCACTCAACGGTTTATTGCTCTCGAGCTTTTTATTATTGTCATTATTATTTCCTTTGTGCATCTTCCCTCCCCCTCACCATCATTTCTACCCATTTTTTAATTCCGGTAATTGTATTTATTGTCTGTTTTAAATCTATTCTCATTTGTTGCCTCACTTGGCAGCTCACATTTTTTTTCCTAACCCGTTTGTATAGCATGATTATTATTGTTTGTATTACCTTAGATTTACTTTTCCTCCTTAATTTTTGATAATGTTATCTATGGTGTTATTTTTTATATTTACTAACAAACTTGATAAAGTAAACTTGTTCTTTCAGAGCAACGAAATAAATATTCAGATAGTTGGATTCTTGCCAGTTTTGATAAAGGATTGCCTTTATTTGTTGATTTGTTGGTTTGTGGAATTTTGTTTTTCTACTACCTTATCGCTAGTTGATTTAGTAGAAGTCTTAACAATATTTCTGTTCTTAACACATTGCCGAAGGAGCTACGTGGTGTGGTTCAAAGTGCAAGATAAAAGGAAGAATCTAGTCGGATCGCTCTATAAAGAAGAGTATATTAAACTTAACAATATGGTAACCAACACTGACAAAGATTCACTGTATTTATATACCAGCAGTCAAACTAGTATCATTTCTCGAAATGGATAGATTCAAAATAAGTGTTTTAGTCCACGGGTACTTGAAAGTAGATTAATTAACGTTTTGAACTGAAGACCGGGTTATTTCTTCTATAGTAATCCAACTATAGCTGGGATTAGCATGGCTAAAGGTTCTAGCACTTTATTATTGCCAAATGATCACTGATATGAGTCACTGGTCACTTCTGGTACCTGTCAGTTGACCAACTGACTTTAGGCTAACTGACTGTCTAAATTTTAGCTCGACTGACTTTAGACTTACTGTGGATTCACACTTTCCACCTTATAGGCGCGAGCTGGTCTGCTGAAGTTCAATTAGTTTCTACTTTGTCCGCTCTGCCTGAGATGTTCGGCTCGGGAGAATCAATCAAAAAATTCATCTCAAAACCAACCATCTCAAATAAGTGCGCATGTGCATATGACAACGCATGCGCTGTATAGCTAACAGCAAGAAGACAGCTTCGTTGCCCGTTGTGAGGAGATTTTAAATATCCTGTTAATGTAAAGCGTGTGTATTGATTAATTGGATTGTGCCACACAACACAACATTATAATTTGAAAAAATCCATCGTGAGAATGATTTAAAATATGTTGATAATCGGCTGTTTTATGTTTGTGCTGCAATGCATCATGGGTCAACATACATCGTTGGAATTGATGCACTACTCGAGCAGATTCTGCTTTCTATTTTCGGAGAACGTGTGAATCAGGCCTTACTGCCACGTCCCCGCCACTATGCCAAAGATCCTCCAGTCTGTTGGGTAAAACGGAGGAGTTTGTACGTAGTCTGTATGAGTCGGAGTAGGGCAAAGCCGTGTCGTGGATTGTTGACAGGTGGAACAGAATTAGTTGAAACTGTACCTGTGATATGTTCTCATCACTCATTCTGTCACTCATTGACAAGGTATACACGGAAATACATGCACACGAGAGAGCATAGCCTATGTATAAATAGTCAAATGGGGAACGAGAGGTTAAGAACATGTCACAAGTACAGTTTTAGCCATATCTGCTTACACTGCCAACATTACAAGACACGCCACCAACGTAAGGGCGAGATAGTAGATCTATTAAATGGCAGATTGACCTTATCTCTGGTTTGGTGGCAAAACTATATTGAATATAATATTTCAAATCAATATTTTGTGAACTGTATTTATCCTTACCAAATGTTCATTTCAATATCTGATGGGGAAAAGAGTGATATAAAATTGATGTGTTTATTTGATGTTTCACATAAAAATAGTTTGTTTTCTTTAATAAATGGGTAACCACATTGTGGAAATAACCACCAGCATTTTACCCCGTCGAAATGAGGTCCTGGCCTTGTTAGAATCAGTCTTGATACAACTCCCTTTGCTTGATTAGAGCTCAAATCTGAAAGTTAAAAACTGTGTTTCTAGGTTGTAGCAAATGTTTTCAACATTGTTAAAACGGTTTGTCATCGAGTTATTTGATCCGGTAAAGTATGGCAAAATCCTCTTTCATTAACAACATACATAAAGAATGGGCTGGTTAGTTCGGCGATCAAAACAGTCGGGACTGTATTTAGCGTCATTTGACAAATCCACAGTAGTTTCACAACGGAATTAAAAATAGACATTGATTTTTTTACGAATGGACATTTGGAACACTTTGAAAATAAATTTTTTTTCTGTCAACATTAATTACTATTGTTATTATTTAGCACCGTGTCTTACTACCCGTTCGGGTTATACGCTACAACATTAATTGAATTTAACTATATTAATAATGTTATTTTGTAGGTATTGATAATATATATCAAAAGTGACAGATGCAGATCACTTGACTTGATGTGAAAGAAGATCTAGTAGCTTTTTATAGCTGTCAGATCTGTCCATTCATACAAAAATTGTGTTATAAATATACCTAACTAAGAAGTAAACGTGACCCGCTTCGGTGGCTACATGGTCTAAGGCGTCACTCTTACAATAGACTAGACCGCCGATATTGGGTTTCTAATCCCGGTTGGTTTACTGAGGGTGTTTTTTTCCTAAATAGTTTTCCACTCTTTCTTCACGCAAATGCTGATATACTTAATTTAAATTCAACTTACCTAATTAATAACACATTAGCTTAACTAGTACATAGGCGTATAACCTGAGCAGTTATTAAAGACGTGGTGCTAAAAAAAGAAGTTAATATAGGCTCTTAAATTTAAATCGATGATTTTAGTACTTTATTAGCAAGCAGAATATTTAGTTATAGTATATTTGCGATGGTGGCAATACCGTTATTTAACAACCAGAAGTTTTTGATGACCTCATTCATACGGCGTGTCATCGCTGCTTTAAATACAAGGAATATGTTGGCGTGGTCTGAAGAGATAGTTTAAGTGAGCAAATAACCTTGCGCGTCTCACAGTGTTTTGCCACTTCTGTCACACCAATGAAAGCTTATAGCAAATTATCTTTTCCAAGAGACAAATTTCCTGTTGATCATTTGTCTGAAATACTTGCTTCAGAACATTTTCATTTGGCGAATTTGTTTGCACAGCCCAATTAAGACAACTTAGAACTGCTCTTATTTTAGTTTTATTGCTTGAAAGGACTCCAATTTTGTCGCACGCGTTTGTAGTATGTATTTGAATGATTGCTCCATCTTATATAAAAGATTATTCTCAAATAATAACTGTGTTTCTAATGAAAATTTCAAAGAAAAAACATCCTATTAATTTTGAAAGAAGACGATTATTTTTTATATTAAGATAATCTAATTAATTACCTTTTAATTGATTGATTTTTAAACTTAATTATAAATACCAAAAGAAAATGTATTTAAATGTATTTTGACATTTTATAAAAATCAAGATTTATGTTTGTTGTAGGATTAACATATTTTAATCATTCCAGTACATAACCCGCACCGTTGGGCACGTCATCTAACTCATCGACTTCATTTGTTCTGATTTGCTGGTGACCAAGTGTTAGGGGTTTGAATCCCGGAAGGGGAGATATGTTTTTATTTATTCTCGTTCCACGTATATGCGGAAGCATTTCCCCTAAACTATACTTTTATGATCTTTACCCCATAAGTGTAAATAGGCCTTTGCGTGAGCTCTAACGGTTAGTTAAACTCCATTCACGTAAGGAATTACTCTCTGAAAGGTATTTTTTCCTACAAATATCCTACTATATAATAATATAATTTCCCTACCAGAAATCTATTATATAGTAGGATATGTGTAGGAAAAATTTAAGTTTGTCACCCACTAAGATGCGCCGCGCCGTTCCGAATCCGCCCGGAAAGATTCTTTAGTTTATTTTTAAAAATTTCGTAAAAACATTTATTGTATAATTTTTATATCGCCAACATTTTATATTTGCTTTATATTTTCAATAAATTAACTCTACAAAGAAAAACATAATTAAAACGTGCTGTTCGATGGCGATTATGTTAAAATCTACCCATTCTAAATGTGTATTTTACTTACCATAATGAACAGTGAGACTAGAAGAACAAATGCTCACAATTCACAACTAAAATGAACACGCTGTAGTACGAGCCATGCCAGTGTGGCAGGGCATAATTAGACTAGGAAATTTGTAGGTAGTGGTTTTTTGTAGATGCCGACCTTTTTGGTTTTTAAAAAAAAAATTCGTTGTCAACGCCGCTATGCAGTTCTTATGAAACCCTTAGAAATGGTTAGGAAATGATTAGGTAGTGGTTCTTTTTTAATGCCACCCTTAGGAATTGTAGTTGTGTGTGTGTGGGTGCGCGTGAACAAAAGTCAGACCTCAGAACAAATATAACTCATTTGTTAATCTATCTTTCCGGATGTTTATTAATTTTATTGCATAGGTAAATTAGGTTAGGCTAGGCTAGGTTAGTTTAAGTGTCAAATATTCAAGTATGCCACTACTAAAACCAGTATTAAATATAGGCCTATCTAAATATTTCAAGGCTTTTGATATAATGATATGATAATTAATTGTCTTTCGTTTTTCCTTTTTAAGATAGGATTAAAAAAACACTGGTGTTGATGCGGTGATTGCTTTGGTAAATAATTAAGGTGGGAGAAGTTGAATAAAGTAGCACTAATATCCTTGAACACGAATTCCCTAGTCAACATTGAGCTTATTAGACCACTGTTGGGTGTCAAAGAGATGCCGTTCTTTTGAGTGCGTGCCGATGCTATACTAGAGTCCCTCTTGCAATTGACACCCAGGGCGGGTTCTTACTCTGGCCCACCCCCCCTCCATAAATATGATTTAAATTTAAACACACATACAAATATATAACATTTTAAACTATATTATATAATCACGCCCCTATAAGTTATTTAGAAAGGCCTTCCTCTGAAATATTTTAACAATCGAATACCGTAAGGCTTAAGAATTTATTTAAAGTGGTTCTTAACTTTAAAAAAATTGGATGCCTCTAAAAGTTATTTGGAGTTTTAACTTTCTCGCCTCCTTGGAGATAGAAAGTATTGTGATCGTCAACATTTAACTCTAGATTTTGATAAATGTCGATTCTTTATGATTTCCTAAATAAATAAAAATAAAAAGCTTTAAATTTTGGGTCATTTTATATTTAAGATTAATATCTCCACCATCACTGATCAAGCAAATGATAAATATGTAGGTTATTATTTATAAACTGTTCATAAAAATATTCGCTAAAGCCAAAGTTATACAAAAAATTATTTTAACTAGTTACAAAATAAGACTCGTAACAACACACTTATCTTTAACATACAAAACACACAGCTTATGCAAGAATATAGCCGATGACGTGGAGATCTGGGTTCAAGTCAGGGCTGGGTGTTTCTTACTCACTCTATCACTCTCCCTCCACGAAAATGCGGTGACATTTCCTTTAAAACTACCACGTTAACGTAATTAATGTATTTATATAGCGGGCATTGAGACGCGGTGACGAAACAACGAAAATAATATCATTATCAGATACTTGCTGTTCCCTCTAATCATCGAAGGTTCGTTGCTCTTGATGGTATTTTTTTTTCTAAGGAGCTATTTTCCTTTGTATATAAAGTTTTATAGCTACATTCCGCTCAATTTGTCAGTCGTTCAGCTGCTAGTAGCGAGATGAGATGAAATGGAAACCTGCGCCTGGTTGATTGTCGTCAGTGAGTCATGCGTAGTTAACCTGCGGGCCAACATCGTCTCCAAGCTCATCAGCTCCAATGAGTGGAGCACGTGTGTGTGTGTGTGTGTCCTTCTGTCCAGCGCACTGTCATGTAAACAAGTAGAGTTTGTAGCAGGGTGGAGGATGAGATTAGGTAGAGTAGCTAGCCTATCAAGAAAAGAAACTATCCCACTACCCCTCTTCGTCATATCAACCAAGATCCTTCGAATAAGGTCATTTCTTGATCAGCTAACTTGGTTTAACCTTTCTTTTTAGTTTCTCGATAATCTCACATATTTAGAATACAGCTTTCTATCTCTTTCTCTGCGGTGTAAAATAATCTTTATGAATTAATCTGCCCCGAAATTGCGCCATCTCTCAAGTGTTTTTTCATCATCATAATAATAAGCTTTTGAGGCAAAGATAAATTTAGAAATGTCACAACCGACTAAAGGCTTCTATATATTTTTTAAAACATACAAAATGGGTACCTGCATAACACAGCCTGACGTCTGAATGGGTTATATGAAAGTAGAACTAGTTAACCTTTTGACTGTAAAATATAGTTTCTTACTATATTGATCCGACTCTTAACTATACCACCTAATTCTGTGCTTGATTCTTGTCACAAATTATTTAGATTCTTTGAGGTCAATATCTGACCT
>CABFVX010000053.1:258442-275123 GCA_902151425.1 Timema shepardi
CCCCCCCTTATCCTTCATTATATCTTGAATAGTTTGTTTCGTTTGCTACTGCGCCATGGCATTTTATGTTATCATTTTCCTTCATTAAATTAAGACACAACCACGTGAAGTTTCTCATTCCTCTGACGTAGGTCAAACTTTAACATAATTTCCACTCACTCTAAATTACTTTATAAACTGTGTTAACGGCTACTATTATTTTAAATTTGTTTGTTTTTATTGATATTATACTAAAATAAGAATATTGTGTGGTCTTTTGATTCATTGTTTTCTTAGCACAATCACTTTATACGAAAATATGACAACAAAACATTTGAGCTATATTACAACTTCAAACCTCGACTTACAAGATCCTATATTTAGCGCAGACACTGGGGGTAGCCTTATGCAAAGATAACATGACCACACACAGGATACAGTCAGTGTCAGAAACCTTAGCAGAAATGTTCTAACTCTCTCTGTAATGGAGCTGGCGTTAATGGGCAGTAGTTGAATATAGTTTATTTGACTGGGTAATGTTCTTTAAATACATATCGTTATTTTTACTTTGAAAATATTCATAGTAAATATATAATGAAAAAACAATAGTGTTCAAAACGTTGGTCAGTGTGTCAGCGACTGTTCTTGTGCGTTCCGATATCATTGCCATCCTGCGTGTAGAGATATCTAAAAAACATTTGTTCATGTAAAATGTATAGGCTCATGGACACAGGTTTATAATATGATAATGGTAACAATGAACTTTAAAAAATATATGAAAAAGGTTGAATCCTATATTTCTCGAATCCGAATCTTTAATTTTCTTTTGAATCTCTCATCAAAATTAGGATCCTTGACTCTTTAAATGTACTATGTAAAAATAAGTGTAAGTGAAAATATTTAAAATTATATTTAAATATTTCTAGTTTGTTCAAAGTTTGATGCCACTAACAAATGCTATTTTGTTGTCATATTTATTACGTCATCAACAACAAATAGAGCACTTCTTTTTAGTAAATTAATTATATTAATATAATTTTGTCATTTTTGTGATTTGTTTACTCTCCCAACTACACAAGTCTATATAATTCCTCTTAACATTGTATTCGAAATACTTTTTTGAGAATTTTTCAAGTCTAGAATCGAGCGTCCCATTTCTAAACAAAATAAAAAAATAAATACAAACACACATTTTTTCGGTCAATTTTGAAAACACTTAACTTATTTATAGTAGGCCTATTAATTTATAAGTATTGATATTATCTCTGAAATGTTACACTTGCAGATCACATGACTTGACGTGTTCACATACATATACTCCATTCACTGTAGGAATTACTCTCTAAAGGTCTTTTTTACTACCAATATCCTACTGTATAATAGATTTCTGGTAGGGAAAAAGGCCTTTAAGAAAACTATTCCTACGCTGAACAGACTTTACTGTTGGGTGAATTCCGAAAACAAAACCTCTTTACGACAAATTCAAGAGACTAACTCATGGCAATATTTATATTTTTGAATCAATTAAACATCTAAACTTTTATTAATTAACTAAACATCAGAACCGAAACCTCTGTAAGACAGATTATACTCTCGCTCATGGCGTTAGCTACGTTTTGAATGAATAATAGTATGTTAAACAAGGGCTTTTAGGCTCACGGAAGATTCCTTAACTACTACGTCTTTTAATGCTACTTAACACAAATGAGGAACTTATATGGAACTTCAAATCATTTAACCAGGTTCGTTTATTTTGACTCTAAGGGCCGTTTGTATAATTGAGATTCGGCGTAAGCCCTTCCTTTATTCGACAGCCTAAACTAAATTTATTCTTATATTGGGAGATTAGTTGACTTTTTACACAATACTATAAATACAATCCTAAGGGAAGACTAAATTTTGAACTGACAATAATTCGAACACTAGTGGAACCGGAAGTGACTGGTCAACGTCTGAACCTCAACGCTTCAACGACTAAGAACGAGGAGGAAGATCCTTCATCAAAGCCGAGATAAAGCTCACCTTTTAGAAACATGTATCATGTAAACACACATGTAGTTAACATCGTTACTCTAACTATTTGAGACTAAACCAAATTTAGGGCTTCATACAGCATAAAAATATATCGAAGAATAAATAAGTAACTATAGTCAACCTCTACAATCTGTGGCAAGTTGGAACTAAAAGAATGACAATTGACTTGAAATATTCTCCCGAAAAGAATAAAAACTAAGTATTTTTCCCTCCAACACTTCTCACAACCAATCAGGTAGGTCTATCCGCATTTTAACCGTGCTAATGGGGATAAAGTTAGACTTAAAAGGGAGTTTACTAGCATTTGCTTGAAGTGTGTGTTTGAAACCATTTCGTAAAACCACCCTTAATACGCCCGGCCTTGATTCGAAATCATACCTCCCCGTCACCGATAATCCAGACTAGGGGACGTTGACGTTTAGGTCCGCGTGTCCACCGATGCAAATTCGAAATAAATATATTGTTTACTTTAACAGTCGACTAACGTTAATTAACCTCGTGGCGTAGGGATGTGGTCCCGATAAAGAAACACTTGTTATCAGTGTATTAGTTTCATGTAGAGCATTCACGCGGTTGATTGCATTTGGAAGTGTTGAGCAGGTCTACTCCTCCCGTCAAGGTGGGTCGCTGTAATCAGAGAGACAGGATGTGGTGACCCCCCACGGTATCTCACCTTCCTGTAACCGTGCGCTTGCGCACTTCCACTCCCGGCGTCTAATTATTAGCCAACACCGGGAAGTTGAACTGACTTAGGTACGCTGCATCAAAGTTATCGCAAACTTACTCCCTCGGCTTTTTCGAGTCCTGTCGTTGTGTAGTCCATAAATAATCAGCACAACTTTCTTAATGTAGGAAGTGCGGAAAGATCAAAGGTTCTGAGTGCAATTTTTTTTCTCGAAAATGTGTGTTTTGATGAAGTCATGTTCTATGTGCCATGCGCCATAGTTTAAACTTGTTCCAATTTAGTGCCAAGTCTTTGGAATTAATTCATATTAATGCCATTATAAAGCGCTAGTTGTTTACGCCATTGCCTTTGTCTGCCAGCTGTTCCAATTGCCTTGTTAACATAGTGTACTTAACCTATAAATCACTTAGAACTTTGTAAAGTGCACTTAGAACGTTCCTAGATATTATATTTTACTATTTAATCACTGTTCAAATTAATTATTTTGAGTTAAGAACTAATTGTAACACGATTCGGTTCATTGTAGAAAATAATATAAAACTTTTAATAAAAAAATATTTTTTTTCTATTTCAAGTAACATTTTATTTTTGGCACTTATAACTTTTGACATTTCCACCCCCTATATATAAAACCTGATTTTGGTAGGAAGAACAATATCTAATAATTACTCGTTATTAAAACAATTTTGATATAGTTATACATCAAGTCATGTTATCTGCAGCTGTAACTTTTAATATTATACTATCAATATTTATAGAATAACACTAATAATACAGTAAAGTGTTTTCATTGTTGGCGGCAAAGCAATATGTTTGAATTTTCTAAATTGTTCTTTCAACCAAATTCAGACTCTATCCAACTTTACCCACAAACCTTTTAGATTGCTAAACTTGCATGTATACCTATATCAAATGTTTTAGGCTGTATAATGAAACACTGGCCATATTAGGTTTTATATTTTGATTATTTTGTCACTTTTCCCCCCCAGGTACATTAGGATGGGGCTTATCCCCTAGGAATTTTAATTATGGCGTGCTCCAAATTGATCTTACTCGCAGGTTAGCGCTTCGTCCGTAGAAAATAGTTGTTAATATAGTACTGTTATATATCAACAATGAATAGTATGCAAGTGTAAAAAGTGATTATATGACACAATTTTGTTCTGTTGTGTCTCCATTTCAGAATAATGGTTAACAATTGAATCTAAAGGTTGGAGATGAGAGGGTGGTCTTAGAGGGCATGCACTTTCAATAATGTGAAGAGGGATGGGACAACTACTATGAAAAGTGTTACAAAAGTATCTCCAGCTAACCCTTAAGTGCACCCAGCTGAGATTTGAGCCAGTACATCGCGAGCCTGATCCCTTAGACCACGTGATGGGTGTCAGGTGCATTTAATGTGATCCCCTTCCTCGTCCTTAGCGGTTCCCTATCCTTCTCAAAGGTCAATGCATTTACTCTTAGTTAACTTCCTCATCAATACTTTCCTAGGTTTATAGGTCGCTGATAGCCTTTTTTGTCAAAGGTATCAGATGAATAAAAAAAAAACTTTTCTCACGCTTGGAAACTTATCCCCAAAGTACATCCCGCTACTGACTCCACTACCGCGCCAAGCAATACTTCTCACGTGACTTACAAGAAGAAAGAACACCTTGTTTTATGGCTTCCAGGAAAGCACTTGGGGTTCGAACGTTTCCATGAAAGACCGACATAAACCAGATTTTTCTGAGCTCTCGCATCCCAAGACAGGAGTCGTATTCAAAGGGTCCGATTCACCACAGTAAGGTCTGAGCCCCAACGAAACTACACCTAGAGTCTGTTCATGATAGGTTTTTACCTGGATGACAGTTCAAAAATCATATGGTTACGTTTCGGGTTGCTAACACTTGTAAGAGATCACTGTTTTGTAATAAACGTTAAGTTTTTAGTTACATGTTATATTTTACATTTCAAATAACATAAACTTAAATTATTAAAAGTAATGAAATAGTGTGAGAAAAGTTATTTTCACCCAACGCGAAACAATATTTTAAACATAATTAAATTACTGGTTCTTTGTTTTGGAATGTTTCTGCGATGTATAATATAGTGCATACATCAATACCTTTTATTACATACATCGTATTTACCTGGAAAGAAAAAATACTTGTCATTTCAAAAATATAAAAATTATTTTATGGTTATTTTATCGTATTTTGATAAATTTAACTGAATAACATATTTTTATCCACTGCGTGGGTGCACTATTGTAAAGAACTTGATTGTGTCATGATTACTCACATGGTTTAAATTCGTCGGTCGACATTTTGAGGCTATGTTCGTTAGACCTTTTGTGAAAGTGCTGTAATTAATATTTTTTTAAGTGGAATAAAACAATAAATAAGCTTTGTGCCCGACCTCAAGTAAATACAAATAACATTGGCTTAAATTACTGAGGTTAATTGTCACATTCATACAGTACCATATGTTTTCATTATATCTGTCCAAAGTCATCTGTCAGCTGTTGGTGTATGGATACATTAGGGACTATATCTAGTAACTTTTTGAGCTGTCATCCAAGTAAACTAGTGTCGTGAATGTACTATAGTGTGCCGATAATTTGTTTGCGTTCTATCTAGCCAGTTTTATTTAATTTTATGACCTCACGACCCTGTCATTTGTTACACCGTAACTGATTTCAATAAATAAAAACAGTGATATCCATCGCTTTCCTCTCGTAAAGAAAACTGCGAGCCCTTCTTCCCCAAACTATTTACTTTTATTCCCCGCTCTAGTTCCAGAACTGATTATATAATAATCTTTGGCCGTGGGCGTGATGGTCGTTCAGGTTCTGCGCTGCAGGCAATATCCACTCACTTCTCAGAGACTGGTTCAAATCCTGGTGGGATTTAAAATGTAGTCTTCTTTTTGTTCGATAGAAGTCGAGCTAAACACAATGTATAAACAGCAAAAATCTCTTGAAGTGATGAAAAAAAGAGTATGACCCCGTGCTGCTCGGCGACTAAATTATGCTCTCCTCTTCGCACTAACGTTCAATAGAGCATTAGAATCTCAGCTACATTTTTACTGTACTCTCATGCCTTGATATTGAAATGTCACGTAATTGCCACTTGATGTTTATGACCTTGACATAGTTTTGACTCTTAGAAGAAGTAATATGTCTGCCTGCCTATTTCGTCACTTATTCGAGTCAGTACATATAGAGCAGAGGAGTACGGTGATCGTGTGGACAAATACTTTTTAAGTGTTTTCAAGTTAACGCTCACACATTAAGGGTGCCGCCTATTTTAAGACGTAGAATGAGTGCTAAAATAATCTTCAATCTTTCTTCCTTTAAGGAATGCCTAATTTACGTTTCTCACTATTTGCCTGGTTCTCAAAACTGTGATATTTCGCGAAAGATATAGGGTTTAAAATAATTAAATAAAACATATAGGCTCTAAAACTTAAAATGCAATAGGTTTATTGCTAACACGACCCTGAAGATGTATTTTCCTTCAATTTTGGCATAAACCTTATTCTAAAATAACAAACCACCTCTAAAATCTTGACCAGGCGGCCCTCTTAAATAAATTAATATTTAATCAAAACATTATATATGTATTAGGGTAGCCTGGGTTATTTCTTTCGAGTCGAGTATTTCAAAAAGCTCCTAAGTTCGAATATATTTATAATTTTAAAATGTAAATTTAAAATTAAAATACTTTATTTAAAATGTCACCAGTCCAAGCATATGTTCTTAAAATAACAATGACACTCATTTTTAAAATAGTAGTAACAAAAAATTATTTAAAAATAAGAACAACACTAAAATAAAATAGAATAGAAAAAAATAATTAAAATGGTTTCAACACTTACAAACTGTGGTTCGCGGACCCCCCGGGGATTCGTGAAATCTTCCAAGGGGTTCGCCAAAATATTTCTGTAATGGCGGATTTTTGCAGCAATTTGCGAGGAAATGGGAAGCATTTACTATTGTTTATTGTCTCACACTGAAGTCAGGTGCTTTTCTCGAGGTATAACTCTTAAAAAATAAATACAGAAACAGGCTAAATGCTGAATGTGACTTGAGACTTTATTTATTGTCTGTGGTTCCTGACTTTATCGCTCTGTGCTATCCAAACCAAGCGCATCCTTATCACTAAGTCACATGAAGAAGTTATTATTATTATTAGCACCGCGTCTTACTACCCGTTCGGGCTATACGCACTTACGCTAATGTGTAATGGTAGGGTGATTGTGAAAGGCCTGGCATTCCCCACATTCACAAGATGTCTTGTCAGAGGTGAAGGAAGGGTTTGGTAATCAGATAAATTTATGCCGGGATCGGTGATTGAACCCCGGCCGCCAGCATAGAAGTCTTACACCTTACCCCTAGACCACCAGGTCACCATGAAGAAGTTAGTAGCTGTTAAAACTTGTAAACAATTTTGAAACTTAAATCGGCATGGAATTTTTCAGCTATGTCAAAGCAGCAATTTCCAATACCACTCTAAAAAACATGGGAAATGTGATACTATTGTGACAGTAAAGATAAGAAAATTTTAATACAGTATTTTGCTTATTTAATTTCAGTTTTCATTTTTCAAACAAATGTATAGTTATTTAAACTCTTACTTAAATGGCTTCAATATTATTTCATTATATTTGGTAGGGTATTCAAAAGTCTTTAACGGAGCTGTGGCTATGGGTATTTACCAGGAGGTTCGTGCAACTCAAGAAGTTTGTGAAACGGGTTCGCGAGTCAAAGTTTGGGAACCGCAGATTTAAGACATCGAAATTACACTAACTATTATAAAATTTAGCAAATTAGACTTTTTAATGAGCTAATATTTCGCCAAAATAAGCCTCCGTAACTTTAATCATTCTATAAGAAAATGTAATTATCACAAGCAGATACAAATTTGAAATGTTTCATATTTTGTTTAATAGTTCTTAGTGTAATTATTGCACATGGTCAATACTTTTATACCAATTCCATTCCTCTATGCGCAGTTGCACAAGCGCCTTATATTCTGACTAAAAATTTATCTTATTATGAAATTTATTTCAATTCAATTCTTAATGCTTATAAAAGTTTATGTTCCTACTCTAAAATGAAAACTAAGATGGTTAAAAAATAATTAAAGTAGACAGTATGAAATAGAAAATGTGTTTTTCGATTTAAAGATGGTAGGTCTGGTAAAATATTTATTCTAATGTTGATCAACACTGATTTAAGACAGGTTAACCAACGTAATTATATAACTAAACAGTAAATCATGCTAGTTTTGTAATTAATTCTGTAGCCTATACTTACCATTCTGTTTGAAAATTTATTTTTAGGCCTACATACTGTGCATCAAAAGGAAGATCGAAAATGGCAAGCCTACAAACATTTTGGTCTTGATCCCAAGCTGCTCGACTCGAAGCGCTAAATCCGAGTACTCGCAGGGCTCTAATATATATATATATATATACATACACACACACCATACACATACATAACCACTAAACTATGTGAGATGGCATTCATAATTATAGCCTCTTGTGATATCTTGTGAAAGATGTATACATCACACACAAATAATTATATCACAAGAGGCTCTAATAATAAATCCCAGCCCACGCAGCTAATTGGGCGATAAACTAGGGGACCCTGGCTATATTCTGGGCGTGGCTAAGTAACATATTTACCGTTCCTATCCTATCAGCCTTATCTGGTTTGCTGGTAACGAGAATGTAATGGGTTAAAATTCTGGTTGGGTCGTCAAATATATTTATTAAATGGCTTTCCAGTCTCCCTCTATGAAAACGCGGATCGCACTATTAAAAATCCACTATGAATATTAATTTATAGCCTAGCAGTGTAAATATTCCGATAGCCTAGAAGGGAAAGGTGCGAAGCAGGGATGATTAGGAGCTCAAAATAATACATATGTGTCAGCACTATCCTGAATTGAACTCGTGATCTTCTAGACTAAGGGCCAGTTTCATAGTCAAATTTAGTACGCCTCAAGTGCGGCGCTACACTAAATACAAGACGACACCTACCTAAACTCGAATGGAATGGGCCGTTCTCGCTTAGGAAACTGGCCCATTCCATACTGGTTTAGGTAGGTGTCGTCATCTACTTAGTGTAGCGCCGCACTTGAGGCGTACTAAATTTGACTATGAAACTGGCCCTAAAGGTAGATAACTTATCCAATTGGCCCGGGTCACTTAATATTTTGTGTTCAAATGTGTTTGTTAGTAGGAATCATCGGTCGAGAACACGTAGGCGAAAACTAGGTCACACAGCTTGTGTTTTGGAAGTGGTAATGTCGCGGCGTGTGCCCTTACACCAACAACACGGGGTGTACTGTGTACGTGCTCTCAGCGCCCGTATGTTAGAACACTAAATACTAGTGAATGGGGGTCCCGAATTGGCGAGTCTGATTTGGACTTCCTCCATAAGGAGAGAGCCCTTGAAACATGCGAGTGCAAGAAGGTGACAAAGGTAGGACGGATGATGATTCACCTGAGTTCAACTCGACAGTCTTCGTCCGCATGGTTTTTAAACGAGTCAAGAGTCTTGTGTGGTCAACGTGGTCAGCTAATCATATTTTTTTATTTGTGCTCCGTGTCTTGCTACTCATCCGGCTTGTAAGCTAATAAGGTAAAGAACTAAGGATTAGGAAGGTAGAATGTTATAGGATGAGTACTCGAACTTGTGTGAATGTAAAGTGGGAACCCATAAAGGAAAAACCACCCACAGTAGGCTCGGGTGGAATTTGAACCCCGACCTCTCCGTGATCGGCAACTCATTCCGTTGCAAAAGTGACGCTTTAAATTTATGACCATAGCAGTTGTCAAAAAAAGTCCGATTTAGATAGAAAGGAACTTTATTCACAGCTATATATAATAATATAATAATATTTAGCACCGCGTCTTACTACCCGTTCGGGTTATACGCTTTAAGTACTAATTACGCTAGTGGATTAGGAATTGGGAAGGTTGAATTAGAGGAAGTGAACCTGCATTTGCGTGGAGGGAGAGTGGAAAACCATTTAGGAAAAACCACCCCCAGTTCACCCGACCGAGATTCGAACCTCGACCTCCCCGTCCTCAGCAGTCGAGCTGCTCAACACGACAAGCGCGTTAGCCAACTACGCCACCGAGGCGGGTTTCACAGCTATAAAAGTTACTAAAATAAATTTCATATAACCCTATTCGGTGGCTGCATAGTCTAACGCGCTACTCTCACAGTATACTAGACTGCCGATGATGGTGAGATCGAGGTTAACATCTCGGTTGGGTATAATGAGGGTTTTCCAAAATAGTTTTACAAACTCAAATGCGGGTACATATCCTCTAAATATAGCCTTTCTAATCACTAAATCCACTAGCGTAATTAATTAGTACATAATCGTATAACTCGAACACTTAGTAAGACACGATGCGAATAAAATAATATATTCATAGGTTAAGTCAAATGATCTGAAACTGTCAGTTAAACCTAAACCCGGTATAGTAAAATGTTATCATTACTGACAGCAAAAAATCTTTCAACAATTTAGTGACCCGAAACGTTTGGGCAAATACGCCAATTTTGTCAAATCTAGTTTACCGGTTGATGGAGGTTTGAATCCCGAATGGATGTCCCGACCTAGTTTTTCCAAATTGGAAAAAGTGGTATATTTATTTTAAGATGGACCTCTTTTAGTATCCCTGTCCCTTTTGGGAAAATGCGGATAACCCGGATGGATAGTAAGACGCGGAACACCAAACAAAGTTAGTATTTCTTGAAATAAGTTGAATGTTGACCACACAAGGATAAGCGTTCATGTTTGTTTTTTCTCTTTTGGATACTATCGTCTTGAAAGATCTGATAAAAGGCAACATAGCGAGATGTTCAGCGTTAAAGGAAATACGTCTGCCTACGTCTGTAGAAACGATGAAAATCACTCATTATAGTCTGGTTTGAGTTAAACCGGATGTCTTTTATCAATGAAATAATACATATTTTAAATCATTGTATTATATTTTATTGATACGATTAACACAACAGCTACCAACAGTAGTTTATTATACGTAAGAAACTTACACATTCTAAATACAGAGACAAGCCCCTATTTGCAAACGACTTAAAAACGGTCTTAACCTGATGCATCAAACAATAATTCACATCCAACTCGTGTTCTGTAAGGGTTGAGTGAGATAAATTAAACCAATTTTAGACATGACCTTATCCCGAACCAAAGGCCTCTAAAATTGTAGTCTGCCTCTCCAACCAGTCATTTATACGGACGTAAATTTATTTACTGAATTGTTTAAACTTATTTATAGCGTCCAGCGTTCAGACTTCCGGCAACCATTATTTGTGTAAACTAAGCAGTAAATAACGGAGATAAAGTGGTTCAATCAATAAACTACCAAGTACCTCTCAAACAAATTCCTCTCACGTCACTGGTAGCAGCTGAGTGAGGGCCCGAATCCCCAGCTGTCATATTTGATCAAAATGCTGATGTAGGCAGTGCACTTGCCCGCTTATTGCTCGCAGGTGCAATGAACGTTGAATAAGTGGTGACGTCAGCCAGGAGTGATGGATTAATGGATAAAGGAGCTGCACTTCCAAGCAATCATCGTGAGCTGGAAGGAGTCACGGTGGGTTAATTGACGAGGGGCAGGTCGGGTGACGTCACCAGGTCCAAAGGGTATCGGGTTCGATGCCACAAGCTTATTTCTTAAGGGCATCACCTACTAAGAAGGAAATAATCTCACAGTGATAATTATTTTTTTAGTGATGGCAGTTCTTAACCTTCATAATCATAAAAACAAATCTCAATCGTATTAAAATGTTTTGTTGTGACCGTGTCAGAACTGTGATATATCGTGATAAAAGTTGAAAATGAGCTAACCTTCCTTTTCTTGATCTAAAAAAAAATCATCACAAAACCTAAAATGTATATTTTGAAATAACAAATAACTTCTTAAATACCTTTGGGAGGTCTCGTAAAATGATTATCAGGAATGTAATGTTCCCCACCGTTTTTTAGTAATGAGTAGAATTCACATAAGAGAAGGGATCTGTATATATTCCAACTCATGCCTAAAGTAATTGAGAGTTTCGTGGATGACGTGTTTTATTACTTTACCTGAGCGCTAAACAAAGTGTTGAAATAGGCCTACTCATGATATGGGAAATATTCAGGTGTTACGCTTTCAAACGTTGATCATCGCCTTCAGAGATACTCTGGTGGTTCATATCCCTGTGTACGAATGGCTCGGAGCTTACTAGTGTGTGTTTTAGATGCTTATTCTTATAATGTTGTAATAACCTTACCACAATAATAATGCTATGTTTCCAAATTATTAATAATATTTCAACAAAAATAGTACATCTTTCTTAAGATAGTGAAAGAGACAAAATACAATTCAGAGTGGGTCCTTCATAGTGGTTGTGAACATAAAACACCGGTTCTTTTCTTGGTTATGGCCTGTCCCGTTGTATCATCGTGCTTGTATTTCGGGTCCTCGCACTATAGCATGTCTTCAGATGTGGTTTTCCTCGGCGATGGTGCTGGGTGGCGGCGAAACATCAAAAGAAAATGGTCAACGTCTCAGAGCTATGTAGAAATACTTGTATTCCCTATCTACGGTTGGAGTGTATATAAGTAACAGCCCACTAACGCTACCAGATCTACTCTAATGTATCCATTCGCCAAACTATATGTTCTGCAAGATCCTGTAGAGTTGTTGTTACATTTGGCTAGTGTTTCAGTGAATATTTACGATAAAGTACCTTCTTCTAGCTGCCACCCACTTACATACACTCCCAATGTCGATAGACCATAGTATGGTGTACGCAGACGATTCAATATAATGTGTCCGAGGACAGAGGTATGGTTCTCACCATCGTTGGATTTTTATTTGTGTCCCAAGTTGACAGCAGTCTTTCTTTCATTCGCTGATAATCGCATTGTTGGACAGGTGGACTACATAATCAATTCTGGTTTGCCAATAATGGGGAGGACAGGGGGTTCGAATCCCGGCCGGGTGTACTGAGTATTAGTCTCAATAAACAGCTTTCCACTCTACCTCCACGTGAATACTGGTACATTTCATCTACATACTACCATATTCACACCAACTCCATCAGTGCGATTAAATGCCTGTTTTGATTCACCTATTTGGTGTTTTTTAGTTTCATAAAACCATTTTAAGTACGTTATTAATTTTATTGGCCACATCAAAAGAACTGTATCCGAATACATTTGTGCTGAAAAGAAAAATCAAATATGAAAATTGAACTTAATTACAATTTTCATTGCTTATTTTTAGTATATCCAATATTATCTTAAAAAATTACAGATGTTTCAGCTTTCGGGGACACTTTAATCTATAGTATTTACCGTGTGACCATCATAGGAATAAACTTTAGAGTAGATAAAAAAAGTATGTATTGTAGCAAAAACTGTAGATACTAAAATTATGTGTTGTAGCCAAAATTGTAGATAACAAAGGTATGTGCTGTAGCCAAAACTTTAGATAAAATAAGTTATATGTATTGTAGCCAAAACTGTGGGTAAAAAAGGTATAGGTGTAGCCAAAATTGTAGATAAAAAGGTATAGGTGTAGCCAAAATTGTAGATAAAAAACTATATGTATTGTAGCCAAAACTGTAGGTAAAAAAGGTATATGTACTGTAGCCAAAACTTTAGCTAAAAAATGTATTTATTGTGGCCCAAAATGACATAGGCTCTTCACATTTATTCTGCAAATTGACGCGCACGGATGCGTCTTTTGAATCGTTCTTTCCTCTTCACTCTCATATGTAGAGGCGGTAACGATTACTAGTACAAGGTAAATACATGATAAGGAAATAAGAGGAATCATGTTGCTGAAACATAGAATAATACTTAGGTAACAGAAATAAATGTATAATAACAAAAAACAAGATGAGATAAAGGTTTGCAGTAGAAGAACAAGATTTAAAGTTAAATATCGGGTACAGTTTATAGTGTCAGAAATATCAGTTCGGAGCTTAAAGTATAAATTCAAAGCAAAAAGGAAAGCAACACCTTTAGATTGAACATAAGGTAGGATTTAACAACTCCAGAAATATAGGACCTTGTCGTAGCTCGGGAGAATAAGTGTCTAAAACAATACAGAAACGGTTAAAAGGGGAGTTAAGTATAAATAACACAAAAGTAGTCGGACTTGCGCCTGACTACAGCCATAAGGGTCTAAACAGAAAACATAGTGAAAGAGTAACTAATAAATAACACTACTGTAAATCTTATAGTTTTAGAGTTACTAGGATAAATATGGGTCAAGCTAGCTAACTTGAGTTAAATTAAAGAAGAGTCCCATAGATACTCTAAATAATGAACAGTAAATGGACGATCTATTATATACATACAGATGGCTAACAGTCAACACTATGTAGTACTATGGCCGGTCTTTTCCCGGTGGGTACTGTCGGAGCATCCAATAGTACATATAAAGGATAAACAATTACCCATACCCTGGGGTATACAACAAAGCTAGTGCAATCCAACATTAAATACATAGCCAAACGAGGCGCCAACAAGGGGCTAAAGGAAATACTATCTGTGCGGGCCACTATATGAAACTAGCCGTGTTCCGCACTTTGCGCACCCTAAATAGTAACACAGAAAAGGTAGCCAAAAAGAATGTAGTGTGACACTGACATAACTAGGTCTTAGACAAAAGGCGTAGACAAACTGCTTGTAGCCATACAAATATCGAACATGCCGTTTAGGGCGTTGCGAAACATTACTCTGCCATAAGCACTCAGTATAGTTAAATGAATACATGGATTAGAAAATCTTGACCACCTGGTCCTCCTTATATATAGAGCTTAAAGCCCCCGTATTTAAGCTATGTCAAATGGACATAAGAAAAATATAGTCAGACTATCTGACGATAGGTATCAACCAAATAGTTTCTTTGGCTGAATAAAACATGCCTGAAGGACATACAACATAATTAGTCATTCAGACTAAAAATCAAACATGTCAGAAGGACATAAAAAACATAATTATAGAGCATAACTTCAGCTAGTGTCTGAAGGACACATAAAAACATTCTTACAATAGAACAAACTATGTCGGAAGGACTTAGTATTCAAAGCCGGAGATATAAGGTGATGCTTAATCGGATCTGGTGATGCTTCTTCTGTGACGTGGCGGTGAGCCCGACTCCTGATCCATTGTGGCCACCAGTATTAGTGGCGCTGGAGATTAGTTCAGAAGTTCTTCCTTCGACAAGATTTTACAAAGTTATGGGGCACACGGGTTCCCATGTTTTATACTCTTGGTCTAACTCGGGAACGAACCAAACGGAGGGATCAACGGACGGTAAGGTGGGGGAGGGGGCGGGTAGAGGAGAGAGTGTTTCCCAGAAGCGCCGCTAGGGAATCAGCGCCTTAGGGTTGAGGCGTCGACTGGCATACCATCTCGCGCGTCCGACGGCCAAGACATCCGCCAAGCCGCCATGCTGCTATGCTTGCGAAAAGGCTCGTGAAAATATGGTGATAATATCAGATTGCATCCTGTCCATCGTATGCCATTTTCTTCTACTTTCTAAAGAAATAGATTAGTTTTAATTTTCTTCTCCCTTCTAAAATCTAAAGGAATAGATTAGTTTTTATCTTAATTTTCTTCTTTTAATTCCTTTATTTCATTCGTAGCTTTATTGTCATGCTTGTAGATATCCTTTATATAGAGGACATGCTAAAAACTGTTAAAAATAGATATTTTTTTCTAAAATAACTTTTGGGGGGATACATGGCCTTTTTATTTCTATACAGTAAAATACATAGGCTACATATAATATTAATCAGCACGTTTAGCACCAAATTAATTAAAGACTTAATCTAAGAAACAGAGATTGTTAAAGTAATTTGAAGAAAATGCATCAGCAGTAGAGAGTGGGATGAATTAAGAAATCCACCCCACTAGTGCACCAGGCTGAGATTCGAACCTTAACCTTCGTGTCAACGGATACCAAATCCATTGTGAGAGTGACGTATTGGACCGTGCTCTCACTACTGATAATATTAAATTATAACTGTAACTTGTAACTGTAAATTGTAACTATAATTTTGACTGTCAGAAGTGACAGCTGCTAAACACATGTTTTTACAGATCATATGGTTCGGCGTAGGGATACATAATTTGGTCTGGTAACTTTTCAAAGCCTTTAGCTGTGAGCTGTGAGCTGTCAATCAGCACCAAAGAAGACATGAGGCTACTGTAGTAACATTTCGAGCTGTCATCCAGGTAAACTTAGCTCGTGAATGACATAGAGAACTGGTTCTATTTTTCAAGCGCGCGCGCTCGACCCGGTACAGTCTAGTTTACAGGCGTTAGGCAATATTATTGTATGTTGATTCATTGAGTGTCAGAAAAAATTCACATTTTGACATTTTTATTATTATCAATAGGTTTAGCACACTTGCTACTAACGGCCTAATTTAATTGGTAAGATCATAAACCATATCTTTCTCTATATACTGTATATATATATATATATACTGTATATTATTTCATAGTTAATGTTACAATCTATCAAAAGTTACTGTTGCAGATAACACAACTTGACATTAAAGGCCTTTAAATAAATTAAAATTGAAGAAGCTTTTGTAAATCAAAAAAAGTTCCTTTCTTTCTAAATATGACTGTATTCCTATTGATGTACCTTAAAATGCTAAAGATCGGGCCCGTATCGTCCATCGGCCTTAGGGATTTCCAACACCTCATCTTCACCCACAAAAGTATTATAAATAATTATATCTCCTCAATGCTTTGGCTAGTAGATAATTAAAGGGTTTACAACTTCATGATAACAGCAAGCCCTAGAATCTTTAAAAAAAATTGTTTAAAGATTAAAGAAGGATTCAATATTTAGAAAAACTCCTTAAGGGTTCGACCAGACTGACAAGCGTGCGAACGAGCGCGTGATTAGCAAATAGCTCTCGATAGTTGTTAACGAGGA
>CABFVX010000053.1:275432-286722 GCA_902151425.1 Timema shepardi
TATATATATATATAAAACTGGTATGTTAAAATACTTCAATATTATAATCAAAGTAGGCCTTTAAAAATAAGAATCACCATTTGCGTGGAGAGAGGATGGGAAAACCACAACAATAAATCACTTATCAAAACCACCCTCAGTTCACTGAGCTATGATTCGAACCTTTGCCTCCTCGTTAACAACTATCGAGAGCTATTTGCTAATCACGCGCTCGTTCGCACGCTTGTCAGTCTGGTCGAACCCTTAAGGAGTTTTTCTAAATATTGAATCCTTCTTTAATCTTTAAACAATTTTTTTTAAAGATTCTAGGGCTTGCTGTTATCATGAAGTTGTAAACCCTTTAATTATCTACTAGCCAAAGCATTGAGGAGATATAATTATTTATAATACTTTTGTGGGTGAAGATGAGGTGTTGGAAATCCCTAAGGCCGATGGACGATACGGGCCCGATCTTTAGCATTTTAAGGTACATCAATAGGAATACAGTCATATTTAGAAAGAAAGGAACTTTTTTTGATTTACAAAAGCTTCTTCAATTTTAATTTATTTAAAGGCCTTTAATGTCAAGTTGTGTTATCTGCAACAGTAACTTTTGATAGATTGTAACATTAACTATGAAATAATACAAATACTGCAGAGAAACGTTATCAATTCTAACAGCAAAAAAAAAAGTTTTTCCTATCAGAATATAACACCTACGTTTGACTCGGACTATATTCGATATTTTTTTATCCAACTCAGTTTTTTTCTCTTCTATGATTTCTCTTCTTCCCAATCTATTTGTGCTCCTGTATAAGCACTAGCTAACGCTTCTTGTACCTTGGTGGGCCATGTCCTTGCATGCCCTCGAATACTCGCGTTGAATGAAGCTCTTTGTTTCTTATATCATATTTTTTACTTCTCTTCTTTACATATGGTAAGAAACTGCGTGGACCTTTTGATACATAAGGTCTATATTTAGAGTGGTTTATCATCGACCAGGAACATTTGTCAGGACAATTACTACATGGCTACTTAAAGGCTGATGCTGGGCAGAACCGTGCCTCAACTTTCAAGAGAAGTTAGGCCGGATATATTTATTGTCTGACTGGTCAATTATTTTTATAAAGTTGCATTAATTAATAACAGTACTACCCACTTCAGTGGCCTGAATAGTCTAAGGCACGGATTCGCGAACTTATTTACAAGAAGGTTTAAACAAAAATGGGGGGGCCAAAGATTTGTATTCAATAATAATTTTTCTTCAAATTCATTTAGAACAAAATAAAAATAAACACACATAATATATTGACATGAATAAGTTTAAATACATTGATAATGTATAACAATCATAAAAAGCTTAGTGGCTTATGTTTTTAAGTTCGTTTGGAAGGTTGAGCTTGTTCGGCAGATTTATATGCTTGAGAGTGAGATGAGTGAAACTGTGAGGTTGATATTCTCAATAGAAAAGAGAGATACTCATCAATAAGTTGGTTGGATCACGTTTCTTAAGTTTCGTGATTGAAAACAATTTTTATAATAAATATTAAGATGCAAACAATGCCACGTATTTTTTGACAAGATTTACCAAGTTTTTAATTGTTGATTTTGTCATAAGTTTTATAAAAAAATATATTTTTGTTATGTTAAAAAAAAGCTTGCTTCATAACGCAACACATTTTAATTATTTGTCTCGTGGACCGGATTGAACATAGCGGCGAGCGGTAGTTCGTCCATCCCTGTTCTAAGGCGTCACTCGTTTTAGACTGACCTGCTGATGACGGGGAGATCGGTTTCAAATCCTGGTCGGATCTACTGATGGTGATTTTTCCTAAATTGTTAAGGTTTTTTCCCCCTCAATTGTTTCCCACTCCCATCCACGTAAATGCGGCTGGCTATATTAGCTCTTAGATGGTTCATTTATAATCCTTACCCCATTGGAGAAATCATCATAAATGAGCGTATAGCCTAAACAGGTAGTAAGATTAGGTTATGAAAAAAAAACTACTGGTGGTCAACAGCTACAGGATTATTCAAAGGTTTGCACACATAAGATGTATCAGGAAGCTGTCGCAAGATTTCTTATGAATTCATAAAGAGACAAACCTCCAGGCAGGTATATCACACACGAAAACTTTTGAATTCATGCTGTATAGATTAGGTCTAAATAGCCTAAAGCACAGGTCGGCAATAATATTGGGATCCAATCGACTTATAAACTTGTCAAAGGTTCCACACTCACCCATAGTTTTTTATTCCACCTTGGATTTTTGTGGGGATCTTATTCCTGGGATTAAATCTTTTCCCACTTACTAAAAAAAATAATTAAAAATGTAAATTTTCATACTAAACAATTTAATTTTCTTTTAACATTGCCGATTATGACCGATCAAGGTCAAATTTTATTTTAAACTACTTGATATATTTGCGAGTTTAGAAGAGTCAAAGTCTGCCTAGTTCCCCCCCCCCCCCCCNTCTAATTGGTTTTCTACTTTCTCTACCCGCAAATGTGGACACATTTTCTCTAAATTCTATCTTCATCATCCATACCTCAAAATATTTTTTAATCGCTGCGTCTTAATACCTGATCAGTTTATACCCATATATGATAATTACTCTAATAGGATAGGTTTGAGGAAGGAAGCATTTTAGAGGTAATCTATCCTCATTTGCGGGGAAGGAATGTGAAAAACAATTGAAAAATCCCATTCATTAGACCCGACCGGGATTCTAGCCTCTATCTATCCATCACCCGCAAGCCAGTTTAACACGAGATTGTTGCCATAGACCATTTGGCCACTCAAGTGGGCCAGTAGCATAATTAAAATGTGTCTGATCCAGATGGTTAGTAAGACAAGATTGGCAAAAAGAACACCAACATATTTTATGAGTATTTGTTTTAAATAGTCTACATACTAGACCGCTCCCCCTACCCTCTATTTTTCATCCTCTCCAGGCAAATTCCGATGCATTCCGTTTAGATGTATTCTCGTCATGTTATTTCCAAATTTTAGTTTACTTTCAAAGATCTTTAAAATTAATTGGTAGATATTTTGATCTTTGTATTTAAATTAAATTAAATTAGAGGTTGATTGTTTCAAATGTACTGAACTAAATTTAGGAGTATTATGTATTTTATTTATTTTAAAAAAATCTTTAAAACTAATTTGTAGGTATTTTGATCTATGTAATTAAATTAAATTAGGGGTTGTTTGTTGTAACTGTAGTGACATAAATTTAGGAGTACTATGTGGTGTATTTACTTTAAAAAATCTTTAAAATTAATTTGTTGATATTTTGATCTATGTAATAGATACTACTACTAACCACATCCTAACATCCCTTGAAACCTGCCCTAGCACCCTGCTGAGCCCAGGGGTAGGAAATGAATAGATAGCTTGTTTGATTACAACCAAAGATCTCCCTTGATTTTAATGTGAATGTGAATCACACGAGGGTTCTTCTAAAAGAGCAAATGGGAGATATGAACTCATTCATTAAGGACGTGGAGCTGAGGGAAATATTGGGTGCTATTGATCTTTAAAACTAGCCAGAAGAAACTTCAGTCTGAGGGCTTTCTGCACAAGCAGGCTAGTTTTGTAGCCAAAGAATGAGTGATTTGCTCAGCGTAGTGAGTCAAACCTTTTAATAAAGTGTCAGGACTGAGATCTTCTAAAGGGTATAATACGTTATATGGGCCTCCTGTTCGATCCCAGCTGATGCCCTAAAATAATTAACGATTTGTTTATGGGTTGGTATTTTTATTCGATGTTACATCTCTTGGGTTTGGAGTTAAGTGTTTTGTGTCACGGAATCTATATTAACCCAAGAAAGGTTTCATAATATACCCGTATGATTAGAAAGTGCACACTAAATAACTTCTATCTAAATAAAGAACGAACGTGAATATTTCCACTTTATGATACATAGCTCGAACCAAAGACGTTTAAGACCATTTTATGTCATAAGTTCAAATTATTGAACTTCAAATTGGGGTCCTAACCACTCAATCATAAGAGCGTTATGGCCTGAGTTCTAAGTTTGATTCCTGCCGTCATGTGTATTTTATTAAATAACTGAAATATAAATAGTTTTTAATACATCTTACTATCTAAGCTTATTTTAACTTATCATTAAAACTAATTTGTGATTATGCTATATATTTTAATATATAAAAACTTAATAAGAAAATTACTTTCTGTATTAATATTTAAAGATTTTCGTGGGGCAATATTTTAAATGCTAAACTTTCTTTCTAGTGTTGAGCGTCTTACTGCCTGTTCAAGCTCTAAGAATACTATAGAGGGATGATTTTGAGTAGTCTATTTTTTTTACACCGCTTCTTACTACCCATTCAGGTTATAAGCTTATACACTAAATATCTTAATGGCTTAGGGATGAAGAAGATTTAATGTAGATTACGTGTAGCCGCATTTCCGTGGAGAGATAGAGTGGGAAACCATTGGGGAAAAACCATCCTTAGTACACTCGACCGGGATTGAACCTTTATATCCTCGTCATCGGAAGAGTCTTAATATATTGCAAGAGTTGCACCTTAGACCATACGATCACTGAAGCGGGTGATTTTAAGTAAATCTATCAATATTTTTGTATTGTGAGAAATGAAAAATTGCTAATAAAAAAAATTGAACTTGATCAGGATTGAACTCCCTCTATTTGAACCAGAGCTAACACAACGCCAACTCTGTTAGTAAAAATAAAAGTAAGATTATTTGATTCTTATACCACATCTGTTTTCTAATTTTACTTGGATCTTCAAACTTTTAGTTTATAATGTCTCTCAAAACTAAAATATCTTCTTATAGGCTTGGGTTAAATTTTTTAAGCGCTTAGGCCTATGTCTTAAATAATTAGGCCTATTTGTTTGAAAGTGAATCGTAACAATTTGGATTATTTGGTATGTTATAAAAGTTATTATATTATATTTTAAACTTAACACTGATATCCCGACTATCTTCAGCCTTTACCCACAGTTCACTCGATGGAAAAATTGTCATTTTACCCGCATTGGTGATTGTACGGTTTAAGACGTCACTTTTGAAATATACTAGATTGCTGGGCATGGTTAAGGTAGGATTCGAATTAAAATCAAATGTATTTAAGGTCCTAAATTATTTTCTGATTTCCTACCACACAAATGGGTATGATTCTATCTTACCCATTAGTGTAATTAAATGCCTATAGTTCGGGAAAGTAGTAAGACGCGGTACAAAATAAAATTATAAGACTCTCATGTATCGAAACGGCCTTAGTGCATTTAAAAAATAAATCTAAAACGTTGTTTCTCTCCAGGACGTGGTAAAGTGATTTCAGCCATAGAGATCACAGTCGCACTAAAGTACCATACTCTCGTGTCCCTGAGGCTATTTGTCCAACGAAGACACGGACTGATGCCTCCAATTTCTATTCTTCTATGTCTCACTCACCTTTTATTTGTCAATTGTCATGTTCCGGCTTCCACTCACCAGTTTGTGTGTGTGTGTGTGTATGTGTCTTTTCGTCATCCTGCCAACTTCTCACTAAATGTCATCCTTTTTCTCTCTCTCTCTCTCTTTTCTCTACTTTTCTTCCCTGAATTTGTAGTTCATTTATCACGTCGGTCTTGTTTCATTTTGCTTTTTCTCCCATACATCATTTTAATGGTTCTGCCGTGGGGTTACTTTTATGATAAATAAGAAAGTATACTCTGTTTATATTAAAAACGTTAATTCAAATAATACAGCAAACACATAAGACGGTGTTCTCTGTTTGCTATTCAGAGATAATTTATGAAATCATGACCAGTGTTGAGATGACAATTTTACGGTAAAGATTTCAGAACACCGAATCACAGGGGTAGAGGGGGGTAGGAGATGTATTTGCAAAGACTTTTAATTATAATAATGAAGTAATGACCATTTGATATATCAGACTAAGAAACCCCGACGTCACTTTGGATTTCATTTATTCCATTTAAAAGTTGGACGTTTTCAGGGGATGGGAGGAGAACATTTTCTTTAAAAAATTTCAAAAATAAGAATTTTCCATATCAAATCTCTTACCACGAACAAAATACATGTCGAAAACGTTGTAATTTAGGTCACAAAGAGGTGAATTATTCATTTTTAAAGTTGTGGTACTGCTAATATACGATTCTCCTAATGTTTCTTAAACTCGAAGAATAATTACGCGGGAGGTTTAAAAAACAGTAGTCATCGCCATCCATCATTATTACATGCTTTTAGCAACACAAACTCCGAGGAATGGTAAAACGAGGGTAGGGGTAGGAAAAAGGTTGTCAGATAAAATGGGATCAGTTAGTGAAAATAGATCATCATGGCGTGTAGCAGCCATGCAGGAATCGTTGTAGGATATTTGGCTCCGTGTCAAACAATCGCTTCTCTTGTGAACTTTTGGGAAGAGTGTTTGAAGGTGGTTCAGTTCCCCTGGTACTTTTCATTGGAAAACAGTTTTGATGGACGAGAAATGGATGGACTAGTTAGTGTCTGTATTATCCGGCTCGAATGTTTTTAAAAGGCATAAAGGGCTTAGGGTGATGTACACATTAAAGTTACATGAGGGATACAAACTTATTATCACACAAATACGTGTCTATACAAGCTAAATGGGTATTTTAATTCTGTGAAAATACCTTTTAAAGTATTTATTTTGGGCTCTTACCTGAGGTGGATCGTAGTGAAGTACCCCCAACATATGACGTTAGGAAATTAAAAGCCAACTAAATCTATCTGGAAGGAGTTTTTAAGTTTTATAAATTATGGTTGAAGGTGTTATTAATTTTACAAGAATCCAAGACACTACCAGCGTAGGAGGAATACTATGCAGTATTAATAATACTTTCCAGGAAGGGTATGGAGGAAATAAGGAGGTGAACCCCACGCCCCTCATCCCTCCAACCATCATGGCATGTTGAACTAGGCATCCAAGTTCGACCATCCATATTATTAGTTTAATATAGATTCAAATAAAATAATTATTTAAAAAAATAGATTTTTCATTTAGTATTCTCCAATTCCAATAATTACGAGAGTGTGAGAGGATTTTAAGTAAGCTCACCACTATTCGCTTGGAGAGAGGATGAGAAATAGCAGCGCTGGATAAATTAGTTTCAGTGAGCCTAGTAGAGAATCGAGCTACAGCCTTGATTATCAAAGCTTACTACACTTTTCAAATGGCTAATATTCTCTGAAAAAATTAGTCCGAGACATTAGAGTCTTTTTAAATTAAATTCAAATCTAAAATAGCCACATTATTACACATTTTAATTTGTTTTAATTGACTCCATTAAATACATTAATGTGAACAATTCACTTTTATTGTTGAGAAAAATACTTGATTAATTCCTAGGACTAGTTTCATAGTCAAGCCTAGTACGCCTCAAGTGCCTACACTAAATACAAGATGACACCAACATGGATCAGAATTCTATTCGTTTTAGGCATGTGTCGTCTTATGTTTGGTTTCGAATCTGACTATGAATCTGGACCGAAATTCTTGCCCTTTTTCTAAAATAAACAATGAATAAGAACATAAATCGCATATAACAAGATTACAGTACTTGAAAAAATAATCCTAGGCATAGGAATCGAACCCGGAAGCTTTCACTTGGAGCTACAATGCTTGTAAATGCATTGGCGTTGAAATACAAATGTTTCGGATTTAACTCTCGTGTCTAGGTGTCATTTTAAAAAGTATATATTTAACTGAATTAAAATATGTCCATCTACACACGGTCCGTGCGAACCTATGTGTGAAACTTTAAAGATCCCTATAAGTTTACTAAATTTGGTCAACATACAAACAAATAAATGTTTGCTCAAACATTTGGCTACTATGAGAGTTTATACCACATATTTACAATATTGTTTTATTAATATTCGAGTTTATGTTTGTTTTTATATTTCAGCTCACAATGGATGTACGCCACCATTGAAAAGTAAAGTTAATGCTGGCTGGCATTTAAAAAAATATATCAAAGCTGACACATATTTTAAAGTTTGGGTATCTCTGGCTTCGGAATGGTGGCACAGGAAATGTTCCCGCGTAGGAGTATATGTGTACCAAGTTTGATAGAACTACACTCATAAATTTAAAAACTTAAAAACACACACAGACAGATTCATTAACATTACATAACTCTGTTTTTTTTAAATGTTGAAGCATAGATTTTTTTATAAATAATTAATATTGACATTACTTTTAAGATGGAAAAAACAACGTTATAAAAATAATTATATCTGGAAGACAAAGCTTGAGGAATGAATTATTATAATTACTCAAACTAGCCGGTGGTTGTGATACCAATGATAGCTTTTAGTGACCGATGATATCCACACGTCCATCACAAGCTCTGCCTTAAAGCACGAGTGAAGAGTGACTATAGGCACTAGACGATCCCTGGTTAGCTCAGTGCTAGCCAGCGATATGCCAAAGTTCCCGTTCCAGGTGTCATATTTCAATCCATCCGAGAATGATTACTTTTAGCTTACTAAAGTCACGGCCATACTTGCGACCAGGTCGTCAGAACGTCAAGCGATGACAGCTATATGAGAGACCCAAAATCTCTCCCGTTTGCGAGCAGCTCGTTGTCTTCAGGTAACTGTCGCTTAGTATGGTCACCTACATATAAAACAAGGCTCCGCGTGCTTTCGAGCAGGACGCGGTGACCAGGACTCAAGTATGGCCATAGCTTTAGTCTTGTATAATATACACATCTGGATTTTGTTAAATCGGGGTGCAAATTTGTAATACTTTGCTTTCACATGTTTAAATAATTGTAACTCGCTTCGGTGGCCTCATGCGCTACTCTCGCAGTAGACAAGACTGCCGAGGACGGGAAGATCGAGGTTTGAATCTCGGTCGGGTGTACTGAGGGCGGTTTTCCACTCGGCCCCAAGAAAATGCGGGTGCAATTTATCTAAATATAGCCTTTCTAAGCCTTAAAACTATTAGCGTAATTGGTGCAAATAATCAGAACGGGTAGTGAGACGTGGTGCTAAAAATAGAAATTACCGTAAATACCATTAATTACCACTAATTTTTAATTTGTAATGTGTAGTAAATAATTTAAGTAATTTTATTTATGTTCTATGTTCCTTATGTATGTTTCAGGTAAGTCCAAGTCAGCTGTTCTCCCTACGAATTGATCGACAATAACCATGGGTAAGGTTCTTTTCACATATAATATTATTTTCTGAAAAAAGCTTCTTGGGCACACGGGAAAATCTTCTGGATCTCTATTCTCTAGATTTATTTCAAAGGATTTTTTACTAGCATACGACACATACAATTCACATTTAAACGCCTTATCTAAATGCCTCTAGCTTGTTTCAAGACAAGGCTGAAAAGGTGTCAACTTTAAATTGGGATTGTCTCATTAGTTTTCATAAAGTGATGAATTAAACAACCCGTGATATTATTTCGGTTGGTCTTACGGTCGTAGCCAGATTAAAAACCTCTAAATTCAACTTTCTTGATGGTACAAATAACAGGGTTCAGAAGTTTTATGATTTTTGTTCAAATATACAGCTCAAGATTGTTTTTGTGAATCCTAAACCACTTTTCTACGATATCAAGAACCCTGTCTTACTTCCATACAGGGTCAACGTAAATTGTGTATCGGATCTCTGTCAATAATGTCGTACAATGTAAAGTTCATTGAAACTGATTGTAAACTTATATTATATATATAATTAGAAAAAATGAACACCTTTGTCTACTAATTATTGCTATTCATTATTTTTGTTACTATTATTACTATTAGTTGTAGAAATAGAAGTAGTAGTAATAGTAGTAGTAGTAATAGTAGTAGTAGTAGTAGTAGTAGTAGTAGTAGTAGTAGTAGTAGTAGTAGTAGTAGTAGTAGCAGCAGTAAAACATTCAACACGAGAGGAACTGCTAGTTCCTGAAATAACATTTATAGTGTCTGCGGACTCAAATAAAACTTCACTTGGTTTCGAACCTAAGTCTTTTAGAGGGAAATAAATTACATCATTCTTAAACCGGAACGACTACTCAATCACACTCACGGTTAAGGACATTATGGTTAATATAGCATAAAAACGGTTAAGTGCACTTTTTAAAGTACATAATATGACCGTGGGGCAATAAGCTTAACCATAAACACCCAAACTGTTGCAGTAGATCACCCCGCACACCCCGTGGAATCAAACCAAGGTCTCCATTGATTTCTTCAGTATTCTCTTCACAAAGCGTAATTGAGATCAGTAAAATAGATTTTTTTTTAAATTGTTGTATTAAAAAAAACAACCACATTGAAAACTGTTTCACATGTCAAAATGTCACTGTTTTATAATAAATACTACTTGAAATCACACCCCTGACTCGAGCTGCAATACTCACCAGAGTTACACGCGATCCGTAGGGTGAGACGCGCTCTTAACGGTGGAGATGTAGGGGACGCGAGAAAAGGCTAGTATTGTTGCAATTTTTATAGCAAAACATTTATATGGCCGAAATAAATAAAATACTGCTCCAGTAGAAACATAGAGTTCAATTTTCTTCGCATGGTGATATCAACAGTTCTTGAATATATATCATGAGCTTAGCGGCATTAGATGATAAACTTTTGAAGAGATAAAGCTGTCATTAAATTCCAGGACACCCTTGACAGATATTCAAGAAATATTGATACCATCATATAAATACAATTGAATTTTATTTTTGTACTGAAGTAATATTTGATTTGTTTTAACCCAAAAAAAGTTTTGATATAAAAATTGCTTAATATATATATTAGCACCGCGTCTTACTACCCGTTCGGGCTATACGCACTTACGCTTATGTGTAATGGTAGGGTGATTGTGAGATGAAATGGAGGACCTAACAGTTTAACGTGGAATCCAAACCACGAAGGAGGCGTGGCACTCCACACATTCACAAGTTGTGTTTAATACACGTCTTGTCAGAGGTGAAGGAAGGGTTTGGTAATAAGATAAATCTGTGCCGATACCAAGGATTGAACCCCGGACCCCAGCACAGAAGTCTGACACCCTACCCCTAGACCCCCAGGTCACCAAGACTGCAAAAACACTGACATTTGTTCGCCTTCCCTACTTCCCCACCTTAAGTTAAGACATGCAAGCGTCGTAATATACTCTACTGGGTGACATGGTAATAATGACTACGCTAGGTGTTGGTAATTAACTGTTGAGGGTATGTATAGTGCACGTGTTGTTGATAGAATATTATCGTTCCGAAATGTAACACGTGACAAAGTATCATAGGGTTGGTGGAGAGTGTTAAGAAGGAGGGGGGGGGGGGGGAGGGG
>CABFVX010000053.1:295979-356279 GCA_902151425.1 Timema shepardi
TTGCTTGTTTTCGCACCCTCTTAAGAGATAATACAGTCCACAAAGTTTTGTCGACGAGTTGAAATCACAGTAACTACTCTACAAGTCCAGTTTATACCGTAGTTTCAACAGTGATTAGTATTAACATATTCGGTAATAATTATTGTTAATATAGAACTACTAAGAAAATAATAGTTATTTACGAATAGGTTGACATTAGATACTTTCAGCCAATGTTTTCAATAAAGAACCTTTTGGTAGCTTTCCTACCGTAGATGGGGTATGTTTGTTTAAGCACCGCCTCTCACTACCAGTTCAGGCTACAAGCATATGCACTAATTACATTAATAAGCTAGGGATGAGGAAGTGTAGATGTACCCACATTTTCGTGGAGGAAGAGTGGAAAAACATTTAAGGAAAACCATCCTCAATTCACTCAACTGGGATTTGAACCTCAATCTCCATGTCATCGACAGTCTAGTAAATTTCTAGAGTGACGTCTTGGACCATGCGGTCACCGAAGCGCTACTAAATCTACGTTCATATATTCTTACCAGTTATGTCACATTTTACAGCTGTCATCACAACATTTTCTCGTGAATTAATGGGTTGACTGCTAAAGCTAAAGCTTGTAGTGAAAACTTGTTTAGAAGGTCCGGTAAATGGCGGACCAAAGTACGGTAGTCCTAATGGGAGCATGGTTTCCACATACGTTCCCAGAAATGTATTTAGGGTTGGGGTACTATTTGCGATAGCTCGTTCTGAAGTCTCCTAACACGAGGGGCAAGGATTTCCTTTGGATATTAAATCGCTCTTGGAGCAGTTTGAAGATTTTTTTCTGTTGTGAATTATATGACTCCAATTAGCCACTATCCCGGGAATTGAGGAAGACTATATAATTAATAATACGTTGGTGGAGGGAGTATAAAGGAGAGGAAGTTACCGCCCAAAACAACCCTCATCCCTTGGTAGGCTGATGATTTCCACACGTCGTGATATATATTTACCTGAAACTTCACACCAGCGCATATTCGGGCCCCTTTACAGCAATTTGTAATTTTTTAATGATCCAGATGAAAATGATATTTTCTTTCCTGGCCACGCCGTGTAATGAATGTGTTCTGCCAGGTTACCTAAGTATAATGCCGGCAATGAGATCCAACGGGAATTACATCCCCCCCCCCCCCACACACATCCACTTAAATCTCCTTCAAACAAATTTAATCATGTTTATTTAAATACTATTACTGTTCTTACACACTAAAGTCAGTATTTATTTAATTGGAACAAGTGAGGAGGATGAATTTTAAAAAAACTTCAGAATTCACCTGAGCAAAAGATGGAAAACTAAAATGTATAAAAAATAAATGCATTGTAACCGAGTCAAAACTGAACCGTGATTCATAAAGTCAGGACCCGAGATTACAAATCTCTTACTTTTTTTTCGAAACATCATCGCTAGAATAGTATTAAACACGTTTGTTAAATCGGTAGCGCGCATGCCTACTGATTTGTATGTTCCAGACTCGATTCTAAACGCCATCTTAAATTATTTCATTTTTAACATTAGGTTTTACTTTGCATTGGGTTTTAAATTAACGCTATAGGGTATGTTGATGTGTTTGACCTAAACGATACATCGTCAAAAACCATAAATAGCCTGTAGTTCTTTAGTTATTGGGTGTTAAATATATTTTTTAACACTTTGTCCTATTTAATACCCGCTTGATTTATACTTTAATATACTAATTATGCTACCTGTCCCGTAGACCGTGGTGTAGGGTCAGTGGACCTGGTGACGATCATATGGGCCTATTGTTCGACTCCTGGCTGGTACCTTGGGCGTTTTCTCAGAAAGGGTAATCACCTACACGGTCACCAGGGTTTGGTTAGATTAGGTTTAAGTTAGGTTTAAGTGTTTCCACCGGTTCCACATACTCATACTCCCTATCACCTTTATCTCATCTCATCGGAGCATGGAAAGATCCTCCATGGAAAAGGTGTACTAATAGTACATACATTCGGGCGTCCCTTGCGCAACAGTACATTAGTACTGTCTAATATTTCTACAAACTGGGCTAAGAATGATGTAGCCCAGACGCGCAATATTATTATGTACTAATTACACTAGTAGTTTTAGGGATTGGGAAGGTTATATTAACAGAAAGTGTACCCGCATTTGCCTAGAGGGAGAGTGGAAAACAATATGTAAAAACTCAGTACACCCGACCAAGATTCGAACATCGATTACCCTGTCATCGACAGTCCAGCCTACTGGGAGAGTAACGCGTTAAACCATGCGGCCACAGAAGCGGGCTACAGTTGATTAAATGTTAGTTTGATTAATTTTTTAAATGCTTGGTTGCGCAACATAGAACTCTAAGCCTAGAGGAAAAGAGGAAAAATACTTTACATTTACGCTAAACCCACCAACAGTACATTAAACACCCAAAACTAGAGCTAACGATTAATTTACTATATATACAATTTATAATCTCTTAAGTTAAACATAAAGCTTTATATATTTAAATATGTATAGCTTATATACAGTAGAGCCTCGACTATCCGATATATACATATAACGTGCTATTGATGTCGCTGGCGTGACCTTGTGTCTTATTACTTGTTCAGGTTATAGGAATACATGATAATTACTCTAATTGAGTAGGAATAAGGAAGGAAGCATTTTATAGATAATCTACCCACAGTTGTATGAAAGTAGAGTGGGAGACCATTTAGGAAAAACCACATTCAGTAGACCCGGCCGGGATTTGAACGCCGATAGCCCCGTCATTAGTAGGCCAGTATAACACGAGAGTGACGCCTAAGACGATTCTGCCACTGAAATGGGGTTTTAATTTTGATTTGTTTCGTTCCAGGCCCCCCTCCCCTCTTTTTACAGTACTATCCGACCAGCTGTTGGTCCCGCTTAGGTTGGATATTTGAGACTCTACTGTGGAAACAAAACTTGCTACTCTCGTCGTACTTTCTATATACATATTTTTTCTGGTCTTTATTCTTCCTCACTTTTTATATTTTTCCATCAGAAGACATCTTTTTTTATTTACAACCAAGAATTAAAAACTTTTTAATTAAGGCCCTTGCGTACCTACGCCTGTTCTTTCCACTCCAGTAGTTGAATATTTCCCCTACAATTAATGCTAATTAGCGAGCTTCTAGAATTCGTATCGGGAGATTTTTGACCCTATTTTACTGCCCTCACCCCTCCATCCTTATCAATATCGATGCATATCATGTCACGTGTTTTGATCGAGTTTGTGGTAAGACGCCATGAAACTTTCCGGCGAAAAATTTTAATTAGGTTTTATTTTGTAGGTTTATTTAAGAAACTTGACTTTAGGTGGCTTAATTCGTTGGTGGAAGTAAAAAAAAACTTCATCGTTGTACATAATTCAGGATTGTAGTGTCAAGAGTGTATCTTATTAATGACTTGGCATCCCAAACGGCAACATCAAAGGAGAAATGAGATTGAGTGGAGGGAGGTGGGGGCTAGCAGTGATTTCTTTTCTAAGATACCAATATTTCCTCTTTATTAACCAAATATTTACCCTGTTATGTTGTTCAGCACTCGAATGAGTCATAAATTAAATTTCGTTCATTGAAATAAATTAAGAATTCTACAAACTAGTTTTAAATATATTAAACGATTCATTTTTAAAAATATGACCCTTTTTTTTCAAATAAAAAGCATATTAAGTAACAATCGAGTCAGAAATTTTATTAATGGGCACAAAGTCGTACAGTCCATTACACATAGGCCTATACAATTGTTTAGGTACAGCTAAAATCAAACTATGGTCTCGTAAAGTCGTGGTAGAACTTTCCAGATCCCAAACGCCCAATAACGCATACCGTATGGTTTACTAAAAAAAAAAATCTCAACTTTTATGATGAGGCATGACTTAATTTTTTTTTAAATATTCTAATGAAAGTTTGCAATTTTGTGTACAAATAAAACAGGCGAGAAAAATGGCCGTTTCTATTCATCTTCCAATATGATTCTAAGCCATAGCATAAGGTAACGAACGAACGAACCCTTTCTATCATCTTTCTAGCTTCTATCAACTCCCAGCCCAAACATATCCCTGGCAGAAATCTATCTTCCCTTCAAACAAAAACTAAGTTTGGTCTCGTCTTCATTCTCAAACCCCTGAAGCTGCCTGCCACAACTGTTTTTCTTCTTTGCGAGATTTCGATACAATTCAACTTGTCGGTCTCTCTTCGTTCCCCTTTCTCTCGCTGTTATCACTCCACTTTCTCCCCTCCACACCCTTAGACCCCACCTCCCCTTCACACACCCTCTATTCGAAGCATCGTCGGGAAAGATTCCGGGTCCCCTCCCCTCTCCTGCGTACTTGAGGTTCACAGACACAGCTAATTAATTTGACTACAAAGTTGACTTTTGTCAAAGTATTATCTTCTTAACATTAAGAAAGGCTTTTCAACTCGAGACTTGAAGGAATTTTCCTACCAATCGGGAAAGGTATGCTTCAATAAGTTTACAAGGTATCCTAGGGAAGGGTGGAGAGGGGGAGTCGGGAATATTGATGTTCGGCTTTTGATTCAAGGTATGTAGAGATATAGGATGCACCCATTCCCTTGAACGAGGAGTTGGGGAGGTCTATTGCAGACCCTAGATGACTCCGGTTTGATACCAGAGGATACCCGAGGGAATTTACTTTTGTGCATATACGCACATATTACTGTTCCCGTGATATTAAATTCCTGGCTCTAAGGTTGCTTCAAGCCTGAGCATAGAAACTCTCTTGCGGACGTCCAGAAATCCCTCGTTATTTAAGAAGTGTTTTGCTATTTTAAAATATAGCTCACATCAAAATGAAGGGAAAAGATATAATTATCAACTTGCCCTTTTAAAAGCCCTACATTTTAAGGGCTATAACTTAAAAAAAAAACCCAGCAACATTAAAATATAAAATTAACTCATTTTCAGCGACGTTTAACGTGAAATGTCACAGTTTTAAGACCAGAGTAAATGTTTAGAAACATATTTCTAACATACCTCAACTAAACAAACTATTTTTGACAAGGTCATTATAGATAATTTTAGAATAAAGGAAGGTTTATTTAGTGGTTTTGGTGTTTCAAAACTGTCTTTCCTAAAAAAGTGAGGAAATGTACTTTCAAGTAAGCGGTGCCCTTAAGGCAAGGTTTTGTACTGATATTGATATAATATAATCAATATTATAGATCAGATAACCACTAAATTCAACCAATGAAAACAGTATTTTAGAATGATAGCTATTAGAGACTTGTCTAAACAAAGATGACTAAATTATAAGGGTGAAGGGTGAATTTTAAGAAAATGTACCAAGATAGACTGGAGTGATTATGTGAATTCTGTATTGTACTTTGGAACCAAGCTCAGTGCCCCCAAACCAGGCTCGAGAGGGATAGTTGAACTGAATTGACATAACACAAACACTAATGTTAGAATATTCAAGTTTAATCGCATTTCAATTGGAATACATGTAATCGTTTGAGTTACATCCTCGACTATGCAAAAGAAAAACGCTAGTGCTAGGGTTTCCTAAAACACTCATACTTCATCTGGTGAAATAGCTCAACTCATAGTTATTTATTCAAGTCAGGTCTGTTTTAAGCACGGCTCCTGTTTTCCTCACCAAGGCTACAGTAAGCGTGTTTTTATTTTAGGAATTGTTAGTTGAATTATTTTATAGTCAAAGTATCAGGATTTGATTGCGGCTCTCTTTGACAGTAGTGAGATGTTTCCAGTTCTGAACACGTTTTAATTCGTATGCAAATAAAGATTTGTTCAGCTCACGTTATTTATCAAATTAAATCTTTTCCTGTTTTTTAAAAATGTCAAACCGCCTTTTTGGAGTCCATTGTATTCTAAATTTAACCTTACTAGCCTCTTAATTTTAAAAGTCACGTTCTATGTTTGTAAACAAATATTTCTAGAAAGTATGGGAACACTCATCCATAATTTGTTTAAGCCTTTTATTAAATTATTGTTATAGTACATATTTCTCATGTATCTATACAAGTCATATAACTTCTAATATTCTGTTTACATTTTGATTAGTCAAATATACAACTTATTATCAAATAACATTTCAAGATTTTTAAAACAAATATCAATTTAGTTTAATAAATTTCCTTACAAAAAGCTAATAGTCACGTATAATAAATTTACACTTCCTAAACCTAGCTCTGAGTTTAATTTAATGTCTGTGTATAGCGCGAAAAGGTAGTTAGACGTGGTAACAAAAAAAAAATGGTTAAGCTTAAGCTTATCTTCTCTGTATTCTCTAAGTTGAAAAATGACACCTGAATACGGGAATCAAACCATAGTCTGGTTTGTCAAGGACAGGTGTACTGAAGTTGTTTTAAAAAAATCGCATCACAATCCTCCTCCACGCAAATGCGGGGTGCATCAGCTTTATATTTTTCATTTACATCCTATTTATGTAGTTAAATGGATATAGCCCAGATAAGTCCTATGGAGCGGTGTAACATCCTGGTCTTATGGATTTATATAATTATTCCATTCTTATAAGCTTTGGTTTGATTATATTGAGGTTTTATTTATTTGATAGGATCCACATAATTAAACATTAGCTTTTTGCTCTCGGGCTTCACTGACAGGAAAATACTTTTTTTTTCTGATTTAGTTAAACATGTGTATTTTAATTCTCATGACGTTTAACATTCATGAAGTTTACTTTTTACGAATAATTAAGTTGCTTCAGTGTCATTAATTTTCCCTCATTAAAACTATTTTTCAGATACAAATTAAAAGGTGGAGTAAACAATGCTCAGAGAGGGAAAAGCAAAGAATCGTCGCCCAAAATGAGCACGGATGAACTTTCAGGGTAACCCAAACAAACATCGAACAAACTCACCGCTACCTTCCCCCTCCCCCTTCCCCCCTCCACCACAAAGAGCACATTACATCCCCTATACTTCCCCTTCCTTTTATCCTAACCCCTATCGACCCCTCGCACAAATCCCAAGTCAATAACGTGCCAGCATAAAACCTGGCCATTTGCGGTTTTTCGCTGGACAGTGAAATCGTCACGCGCTCAGGTATAGCCCTGACATAAACCACTGGTGACTGTCAAATGACATAGTCACTTGTATTCGCCCTCCCGTTGTGGCCACACTTCACAGAGGACAGCCGATAATTAATTACAATTGACCAACTTTAACACGGCGTTGTTATATCCACCTAAATAGATTCATCATCCTATTTTATCCACTGATAAATTGGTTAAATTTTTACCCAACTCTATAGAATCTGTTAAAAGTATGATCATTAAATTTGAAGACATTGATTACCCCTCCAAAACCAACAAACCCATAGTGGTGGGGCTGACTCTTTGAGTTAAAAGTCCGTGGCTCAATACTGATCGGTGCCATTGAGATTGATTTACACGTTGATTTTACGATTTAATCTTATTTATCCTCCCCCATCTTATTTTACGAAAACTAACACCATACTTGCCAACAAATATCCAACTATGGTGAGAATAATCTATATATTCTATAGTAAGAACATGGTTGAAAATAGAGTATAGAGATTATAAACATCTATTTTTTGTTGTCAACATTGATTACATTTTACTATATTATTAGTATTACAATTATTTATATTATTTAGCAAAAGTAACAAATGCAAATCACATGAATTTAGGTATTGAAAATAGTTTTAGTAACTTTAGTTAATAACCGTCAGATGCTGTCCTTCCTACCGTGTTATTATTGTATTTACTAAAACAAATGTATTTTGAAGTCATGTGATTTGAAGTTGTTACTTTTGAACATTAATATCAATATTTATATACATTTTTTACTAATAATATTGTAGTAAAATTATATACATTTTGACCGTAATAAGATTATATTTGTATTTCATAAATGTTTCTTTCTACCAGATTCCTACTATAGACGTAAATACTACATTCATAGGCGGAGAAAGTCGACCTCAGTGGTCTTGGGGTAAAGTGCTCGCCTCACGACTCGACGCTAATGGGTTCAAACCCAGATGAGGTCCACGAATTTTTCTTGAGCGATAAAAATCCTCATCATATCTTCCTATGGAGGGGAAGTAAAGCCGTCTATCCTATGTCTATTGTGACATGTAAAAGAACCCTGCAAGGTATTAAAAATAGTACCTTTCGTGGAAAAATTGGCTTTCGCGCTCGCATTTAGAAATTCAATGTGGAAGGAAATGGGATATCACCACACTTCCTGAGCTTCCATAATACATGAACTTTATATCATATGGTGCGGGCGGCAATAACCAACCGAAAGGCTAGGTGCATGCCCAGCGCTGGATGGATATAAATCACATCAAACCAATCTTCGGGTTGTTTACATAGCAAGAAGCAGGCAGAGAAAAGTTGCTAGAACCTAGCTTTTTAGAGAGAAAGAGAAACTTTCGTACCGCCACGCCGATGCGTAATGCACAATTGTTTACTCAATATCGATGATCCCCATTAAACTCGTGTCGGAAAACATTGGTTCGGAAATGATTGCTCTTTACTGGGTTCTGGTTACATTTGTGTTTGTAAAGAGGTGAAGAGGGTTGACAAGGAGGTGAGTAGAGGGGTAGATGACCTGTGTGTCTCCATGAAACTACTTTCCCGGGTATGGGGTGGCCCATCCCCTTCAACATTTTGTGTCCGCGTATTGATTGCTGTCGAGCACCTGGTCCTCGCACACGTAGCCACAACAGATCAACCGATGATTGCCGTTGCTGGACGGGCCACTACTATCTACTATCTTTTTCACCTAGTCGCAACTCGCTACCTCCCGGCCCCCCTCTCCTCCCCACACACACTCACTCATCCCTCCATATCAGGAATACCGGGGTCCTATTCACCCTCTTGCTACCCCTTCCTCTATTACTCTCCCATATGACCCCTCTCTCACTTTTACCAGCCCAAAATTCACGCATGGTAGATCAAAAGACTTATCATGTTGCACCCCTCCGTCCCTACCTTCTCTCTGTACACCCTACCTACAGACCCCATGTGTATTATTTTCTTCTCTCTCTCTCTCTCACGAAAAATATTTTTTATGAATCGTGTAATGTCCACATAGGGCTCGTTGATATTTCAGCTTTTTGTTGTGTGCGTATAATAAAGGTAGTGGATGTTTTGACCACAGTGTGTTCAACAATTTGTATATTTTTTTAATAGGTGAAGGTTTTGGTCATTTTTTTTTCCTCTCCGCATACCCGTTCGGGTAGGGGCTCCGGAATATTTTCGGAAGTGGTGATCCAACTGATAGGCGAGTCCGAGAGAGGCCTACATCAGGCTCTGGATGAGATTATATACTATTTGAAAAGGATTTATTCTTAACATGTAGCACTTTTTGACGTATTTATTGTAAGAATAAGGTAGGAAGGGTGGTTTAGAAAATACAAACAAATTTTCTGTCGGTCTATATTGATTTTATTTAACTTTAATATTATTTATCTGCATCGATAATATATACCAAAAATGACAGCTCAAAGGCATAGGCCATATGATTTTGCGAATTACAATATGAGAGTAATTTTAGTAACTGTTGTAACTGCCAGATACCACCCTTCCAACCGTATGATAAAGCATTAATTCAAATACATACACTTGGCTTTAACCGAAATTCTTTTGTTTAGGGTTGTTAATAAAAAAAATGTCAATATTACTTCTTTTATTTTTCAATTATCTTACTATGGTAGGAAAATTAAATTAGTAAACATTAAATTATTTTAAATCAAAAGTACATTAAAAAATATTACCCTTTGTTTTGAATATACACGGAGAATATTGGTAGAGCTCAAGAAAGTCCTAGCCCCCCAAAATAAAAACAGGTGGTCTTAATCCCCCCCCCCTACACCAGTCCTTCACCCCAACCCCGGAGTGCTTTTATTTAGATTTACACTAAATTTTCGGTGAACGCTAACAATCTTACTTCTACGGTTCTATTTTGAACTAATCATATTAGCTGCACCACAGTGGAAACAAGAAATCTAGTTTGCTCCCTGGTGTAGCCTGCACATTACGTTTATGGGCATAGGCATGTGTAAGGTAGAATTTATAAGATATGTATCCGCATTCGCGTGGAGGTAGAATGTGAAACTATTTAGGAAAAACCCACCTCCAGCGCATCCGTATGAGATTCGAACCCCAACCTCGTCGTCAGTCGCAAACCAGACTAAATGATCTTGACATTTAAATTGTGTGGCCACCGGTGTGGGTTTTTAGTCAATTGAGTGTCTTTTCCTCTCACTTGAACTTCCCGAACCGAGGCTGAAGGTGTCTATGAGACACATGTTTATATGAACTTTTTTAATTGTTTTTGTGTCTCCTGTTCACCACTGAAGTGGGTCCAACATGTTACAATATACACTCTGTATAAACCAATCGGTGTGCAATTTAATTAAGGCGTCAATTTCATCTGGTCTGGTTTGTTGTTGACGAGGAGGTCAGGGGCTCGAATCCAAGCGGGGTGCACTTTGGAATATTTTCCTCATGTCATTTTATATTTTATATACACTCAAATGAAGATACATTTTCTCAAATATACCTCACTCCTCGATATTTCATATTTGGATGACCCACGGAGCTACAATTTAATGTTCATAGGACAGCAAGAAAAGTTACTAGATTTTCCTTTACTTATTCATGTCACGTCATGTAATCTTCAGCTGTAGCCTTTAATAGATTATATATATTATTAGATCTATTATTATTATTATTATTATTATTATTATGTGTTCTGTCTCACAACATGTCCATTCCCTTTGTCAATGAACTTATACCGCCAATGTGCCCTGTCCTGTGCCTCCTCCTTCAGCTCCCATAATTTTCTTCTTTCCTACTATAACGTCGTTCAGAAAAAAACTACTCCTAAGGATGTGTCCGATCCAGTTTTCTTTGTTCCGAAGAATCACATACAAAATGGTTCTCTTTCCACCCATTTTTCTTTGGACTTCTTTATTTGTCATCTTGTATATCCACCTGATCTTCTCAAGTCTTCTCCAGCACCACTTTTCAAAGATCCTCAAATATTTTTTTCCCGTCTTTCCGAGAGTATAAATTACTGCTCCAAATGAACCATTGCATCAGTTTCTTCCTCAGTTCATCTTACTGGTCAGCCGTAACCGCTTCTTGTTGAAAGCTTCCTTGGCCATGGCGATCATCGACCTACTTTCCTTGGTGTAGTAGGCATACTTTGTCAGTAGACCTCCCAGATACTTGAACTGCTCTATGATTTTCAACTCCTGGTTTCCAATTTTAATTTTCAATGACTTTCAATTTTTTTAAATCCCATCACTTTTGATTTCTCAATGTTGATCTCCATGCCATATTTTCGTCCTGTCCCCACCAGCTGTAACTCTTCTTCATTTTTGGCCAGCAATATTTTTATAATTGAAGTAACACTAATAATATAATAGTAAAATATCAATTTTGGCCTCAAAGAAATATTTTTTTTTAAAGTTTCTTACTACCAGAATCCTACTATAGTCAGACGCGATGAACAACCCTATACTCATACCACAAATAATATTTTCTGCAGCTGTCACTTTTGACAGATGAGATTAACACCTAAGTGACAATATAGCTAAATCTTGTCAATTATGACAGTACACATTCATTATTATATTTTCTAAACCTACCTTCGCAGGAATATTTCACTATATAAACTGAATATGTTTGAAAATGAAAAATGTTTGAATAATAATGGATCTCTCCGATTACTAACTTAATTCCTTTTGAAGTTTCTAGCGATGAGAAAACAACGCTCTAACAATAACCACGCGCACGCAACACGGTATGCGGAATGCAGTGTTTTTGAAACCGGGCGTAACTTTTTGGCCGTAGAGGCAATGCTTCATTCAGGTATTTAACTTGTTACCGCAAAGTTTATTTATTTTTTCAGGAACATAAAAGCAGCATCCAGGAGCTTTTTTTTTTAACTGCGCGGGAGAGAGCTGGATGAGTGAGTTGGTGGGACAGGGAAAGGGAGGGGGGGTTGAAGTCATCGCCCCTATACGAACAACAAACACTACTCCCTGTTGTCACTTTTAAAAGGGGGTGAGGTGCGGGGAAGAGGAGGGATCCACAAACACGCCACAAATTCACACGTCCCCCTCTTCCCCCCCACTTCATCCCCTCATGTGTTGCTTTGGGGAAGCCCTCATTTTACCCAGTTCCCCCTATCCAACATTATTCCATTTAAAACAATCCATAAATCCCAAGTAAAATACTCGCGCCATTCATTTATCGCGCTTTCGGACAATTCGACCTGGGGTACAGCACTGATGAATGTAAACTGAAGCAATGTCCCCCCATAGCAACCCCCCGAAAACCCCGACACAACACTACACCTCATCCATAAGGTCACTGGAGGGGATCGATACTAGTTTGTTTTTATTTGCACGTNTATTTATTTTTCTCTGGGACTAGCTTTTATGTTCAAGAATGGAAAAAATAAAGTTACAGACATTGTCTATATGTTTGTTATTCAGAGAATAAATTCCTATTTGTATGTGATTTTAATACAACTTATTAAAGAATTATTGGAATTTTTGATTTGAACTCTCATTAACATTTTTATACGCCTGTATTAATGGATACGTGTACAAAGGCGTCAGTCTAATTCTTGTTTGGTTCTCCGGTGACAGCGATGTTGGGGTTCTAATTTTGGTCGGGTAGTGAGGCTATTTTTACACAAATTCTCCAATATACCCTCACGCAAAAGATGATAGCCAGGTCGATAGTGCGTTTGTTTACTGAGTTAGAGTCCCGGGTTCGATTCCTGGCATAACTGAAAAAAATATAATTGCTGAAATCGGAGTGTCCTCTGCCTTAGTGATGAATTTACAACTGGGCTACTGAGTATGGTGTCTGCTTTAGAATCAAGTTTGTTTCAAATCACGTGTGGATAAAAATCAGTCGGCGAAGAAAGTTCACCTTAAATACTCAAAATAAATAAATGGTACGACACAATATTAGACTTTATCTACTATATCCTGAGACCATTCAAAAAAATTCTCTCATCAGTAAACTAGTAATACCCTTAATTTGAGGTTTAGAATAAAAGTTTGGGAACATTCCATATAATTTATTAATGTTAAGTTTGAACAAAATCCATTAAACATGTTCGCCTTAAGCCCCGGGCACAGACGTACAGACGACCCAACAGATATAGAGACAGGCAGAACTGTTAAACCCACTTTTTTTTTAGAGGGAGAGGGGGTAGGGGGGATATGATATTTTTTCTATATGAGAAAGTAAAAACACCAATAAACTGATATTGTTCTTCCTATAAAATTTTTACTATGTAAATAAATTATCTTGTATGGTATATTGTTTTCTTCTCGTTTTGTGTTACGTTGTAATAATTAGCTTTGATGTTCCCACATTTAAATTTAACACCGAAGATATATCCAGGTTACAATAGTGGGGTTTAGTGGGGGGTGGACTCACTCACGCTTTCTCACTCAGAACATTCGAGTATCGCACATTCATCACAAGCCACGCCCTCAATAAGCGCTGTGTAAACGTTTGTATTGCAACGAGTAGCCTCACGTTTTATTGCAAATTGCAGCTGAAGGGTTTGAAGTGTTGCACCACTCATTGATTGCAGCGCGCGCGGCGGTAAAGCTTGTCATTATGAACTAACCGTTGTGTGTGTGAGAGAGAGAAGGGAGGGGAGGTGTAGCTGTGGGAGTGGGGAGGGCTTATTAATTAGTAGCTGGGACTTGTCAAACCGCGCACTGAGCGAAAATTATTTACTTCACGTGGGTATTTTATATCCTTTTTAAAGTGGATGGAGATATTTTTGTCGACATGTGTCATTGGTTTGGGGAAGTATGCAGATGATTACAAATTAATAGACGTTACTTTGTGAATATTTTGCTAAGGCAAAGGCTAAAAACTAATATTCCAACTAAATTTAAATAATGATATACTTACAGCGATTTCAATCGTAATATTGTGTACTTTTATAACACGCTGACAATTTACGTAAAGTATTATAATAAAACAAAGTTTAAACGTATTTAATCTACTGAAACAATTAGCGTATCCACCCGCATCGGTGGGCACGTGGACTAAAAAAGACAGGCTTTTTAATCTGAAGGGAGCCGTTCAGTTGAATTAAATATAGTTTTAAAATGACTCATGGACACGGGAATTGAACCCAATTCTATGATTATCCATCCACTTTGGTGGCCGCACGATCTGAGGTGTCACGCTCGCAATATACTAAATTGCCGATGATTGGGAGATCAGGGCTCGAATCCCGGTCGGGTGTATTGAGGGTGGTTTTACACAAATGATTTTCCACTCTCCGTCCTCGCAAATGCGTTTACACTTCCTCTAAATTCAACAGTCCTCATCCTAACATACTAACATAATTAGTAAATATGCGTATAGCTAAGAAGATATATTTAATTTAACTGAAATATTTTCTAGTTTTGTCTACTGATGAGGGGAAGATCGGAGTTAATATTCCGACAGGATGTTCTGAGGGTGGTGTTTACTTAATGGTTTCCCATTCGTCCTTCTTCAAAATGCCGGTACATTTCTTTTATATTCTATTTTCCTTATTGTTACCCCATTAGCGTGATTAAAACTGCTTATAGCATTGGGGGGAGGGGTGTATAGGGGGTGAATTGTTAATAGAGATGGATAAATAAATATTTAGACGCGAGTACAGCCAACATACGATTACTATACACACTGAAATAAAGAAACCCTTTTGACAGCCTTAGTTAGTTGAATATATTGTGTACGTTACTCTAATTATAGAGCCGAGCCGGGTTCGATCACGAAAAATTCACAAATGTTGAGTTTTTACTCCAAGCACGTTAATTGTTTAGTTTCTTTTTACTTAACCTGACACCCCACATATGTTATTATTATTATTGAATCAGGAAATTCAGGAAAAAATGTTGTACAAAGTTCGACTTTAATGTGAGAGATTCACTAAAAAAACTTATTTATTTCATCTTTTTGATCATTTTTAGGTCATTCAAGTTTAAGCTCTGCTAATAATAATATTGTAAAATGTTATCATTGTTGGCCGCAATTAATATGTTTGTATATTCTAAAAGGTGCTTCAAATGTCCTTTCATAAGAACATCAATATACAGTAAAGCCCAGCGTAAGTCTTTTATATTTGTAATATCCACTGCTCAATGCCTCTTTTTTAGAGACTTGACAATTTTTTTTATGATCTCTTGAACCCTTTCATAATAGCTCTTTTAAAACTATTTGCTGTCTAACAAAACCCTGTAATGTATTCATATGATGCGTGTATCTATTTTGGTGTCAAACAAATCTTTGTAAAACACACACACACACACACATATATATATATATATATATATATATATATATATATATATATATATATAAGAGAGAGAGAGAGAGAGATATTAGAGATGGGTCGGTCAATTCCTATATTTATCGAATCTGAATATTAAATTTTATATCTAATCTCTAATCTTAAAAAATATACAATTTTAGTATAATCAAAATATTTAAAATTGAATTTTAGAAAAAGTAGTAAAAGGCTTGGTACTCCTGACAAAGGTCGTAAAAAACAAAGATAGCCTAACCCCGTTTAAGTAAATTAATTGTATTGATATAATATTAATACATTTTTTATTATTCTCCAAATTATACAAGTAATTATTATAACATTGCTTAAAATTGTGATTCCAAGTAAATTGCTTCATGTATTCTTGATATCTTTTTGGGATTTTTAAAAATCTCGGATATCTTGAATTTCCTATAATAATATTTAGCGTCTTACTACCCGTTCAGGTTATACGCTTTAAGTACTAATTACTCTAATGAATTAGGAATTGGGAATGTTGAATTAGTGGAAGTGAACCCGCATTTGCGTGGAGGGAGAATGGAAAACCATTTAGGAAAAACCACTCCTAGTTCACCCGACCGAGATTCGAACCTCGATCTCCCCGTCCCCGTCCTCAGCAGTCGAGCTCAACACGACTAGCGCATTAGCCAACTACGCCACCGAAGCGGCTAATTTACTATATATATAAAAGAGGTGGGACGCTCGAATCCAAAGGTATTTGAGATATCCGTGTGTGTATCGACCACATTGCTATATTTATGAGCCAAACAAATCTTTGTAAAACAATTGTCTAACAAGACCTTTTCATATGTTCAGTGCTTTAAACAGAAAAAGCGTAGCAGTATAGCTGTTCATAAACATGATTGCCACAATGTGGTGTTATTTAGTGTTTAAAAACGTAACAGCATAGATTATGATCTAAAGTAGGGTTTATTCTGTTATTTTTGTCTGTATTTTCTGAGTTTTATGTCGTAATAACTGCCGAGCACTGATATGCCCACACCTAAATTCTGCCGCAGAATGAAACCTGCAATCAGTTTTTTCGTTTCCGTGCAAAAGAACGTCTAACTCACATGGAAGTATTTTGAAATATGTTATAGGCGGGAATGTTTATAAAACATGTTGTTGGACCGTTTAGTAACTACCCAGAATATTTTTAGCGGTAAATTATTTTCACCAACGGTAAAATAAATGGGACTAACGCATTTATAATTCAACGTTCTTACCGCACTAGGTGTGGTTTTGAATTATAGCTATTTGTGGGTTTTTTCTACGAGCTCTGACATATTTTTTTTTTTTGTTTAGCCTGGCTGCTACCGATAATCTCATTAATTTATTGTCCATGGAGAATAGTGCTATTAAAATATTATTTTTAGTTTTTTTTTACTGAAGAGAGAGGGGATGAAAAAATAAAAGCACACCGTGTATTGTTATAATTGTGAGAGTAAAACTGTTTCCGGGGGGAGCGGGGAGGTGGAGTGGGGTGTGTAAAAGATATCTCTGGTTGTGATTGCTGTATGGGACAGATGGACTAACAGGATGGCCGTGGTCGCTCCCTTGGACGATAGATGGTAGCTACTGTCGCCCTGTGGTGCATTATGGGACAGTACTTTCCCATGGTACACTTACTGCCGAAAGCAAATGGTGCACTTATGAGCCCTACTCTTGAATGAATGGTTACATTGCTATATTATACTAGCCCTTCAAAAGTGCATTTTATTCAAAAGAGTGTATGCTTAGTTATATATAGGTCTATGCCTATATAATAGAAAACTGTACTTAGAAAATGTGCTTTTTTTTACATGTTCAGCACTTTGGATTAATGAATTATAAAGGTAGATTTCGGATGAAGTGAACTCTCCTCAGTGAATGGAAAACGAGGCGTGATCACATTACTCTAAAAATAATTTAATCCAATATATCTTTAAAGTAATGTTTGCATAGGTTGCTTATACAAAATGGACCCGCTTCGCTGGTTGCATGGGCTAAGGCGTCATTCTCTCAATAGACTGGATTATTGATGATAGGGAGACTAGGATTGGAATTCCGGTCGGGTGTACTGAGTATATTTTTTTATAAATGGTTTTCCACACTCTCTCCACGAAAATTAGAGTCCATTTTCTATAAATATTACCTTCCTAATATATATCCGATTAGTGTAAGAATGTGGCTGTCCCGAATGGGCAGTAAGACGCGATACCAAGAAAAACATCTGCAGCAACGAATTACTGACACCTGCGTGGGTTTCGTTCTGGAAATGCCTCGTCAAATAGGTCTACAAATAAACATTGAATTCCGTATGCAAATGCAACGGTGGTCATGTGTAGTAGTGAGTTATTTTCTTCAATACTCCAGATTTTTTTTTTGTCCAGAAATAGATAAGGATATTGGAGAGTTGAGGGGATTATATAATGATGATTTACACACCCTGTATCAAGATTATTAGGATAATCAAGTCTTGCAGATTACAGTGGGCAGGACATGCAGTGCGAGTGAAAGAATAGAACCATGTTCAGGGTATTGACTGGCGAATACAATTGGAAGACCTAGACGTAGATGGGAGGACAACATTAGAATGGAACTGAAAGACTGGTGGACTGGATATAACTAGCTAAAGATAGGGGTTGATGGCATACTTTTGTAAGTGAGGCAATTAACTTTCGAGTTCTTAATGCCATAAAGTAAGTAATTAAGTAAGACGTCTTAGACCCAATTCGTATCTAATATTTGAGGCATTGAGTCGCCGACTTGTTTTTCAGACGCTTGCGTTTTTTCTAATACTTGGATTATAACTGGGTATTTTATTTTTAATACAGACCGAATAAAACCACATTAGTATGAATATGGATATTAATATTTTTACAGTTTCAAATACACTAATTTATTTCTGCTTTGTGTTTTCTTTGTGTTTCAAAATTTTAAATGCCAATGAAAAAACTTAATTTATATTTAATTGAGCTGAAAATATATTACTAATAAAATATTACCAATCAAATATAAAGCCATTTGATTTCTGGAGTAGGGATGAGGAAGGTAGTACTTAGAGTAAGTGTTACCACATTTGCGTGGTGGGAGAATGGGAGGCCGTTTATTAAAAACTATCCTCAGTATCCCAGGCCGAGATTCCAATACCGACTTCCTCTTCGCCGTCCAACCAGACTATATGAGCCGGATATTTAGACCACGTGTCCACTTATGCGGGTAAATGGACACGCTAGAACCTCAACTAAAGACAATGATGAGTTGTTTTTCTCTCTCTATCTTATTACGAGCCGGTGTGTACTTCGGTTGTTCCACCGACTTACGTTTTACATCACCGACCGTACAATAATCGGCCCGACACATGGAACTTGTATCTCAATTACATTTACAAGACTGGAGTGGCCCCTCTCCCACCAACATAGTATGCCCATACGCCCCGATAAAAACTTTTGGTTGTTTTCGTTGTATAATGGGACCGCACGGTAATAAAAGTATAAAAGGAGACCAGTTCATACATTTTCCTCGTGATAGTCCTCTGTAGGTAGAGTATGGCATCGTAAATTGGTGGACTTGGAGATAATCGTGAGTGGTTTGGAAGGTGGGCCTTAGGGCATCCCCCCTGTATTCTCCCCAAAAAAGGGGGAGATGTAGGGGGAAGAAGTGATGTACAAACTGAAACAAGTTTAGTCCCCGTGTTTGTTTTGTTTTATCTTAGTTTTCCACTTAATAAAATATAGCTAGTACCAGCTTCTAACTTTATATATATATATATAAATTTTGGATTACGTATCCATTCTACAAACTTTGATCTGTGGGTCTTGTGTTTGTTTCTGTTGCGTGTGTTTTAGCTATGAAAACTGTATTATCTCTCAAATAACTTGCAATAACTTTTGATAATTTTTCACTAATATATAGAGAATGTGGTAAGAAGAGCTTGCCAAAAAAATACTATTAAAAACTGAGTTTTTTTTCCCTTAGGATGCAAAATAATTTTGACTGACTTAGTTCTAGATGTCAGGGCATTCGTTTCGGTCGTTCAGTTGAGTTTCAGTACAAAAGTTTTACCACCTTTTAAGGTGGATGATGATGGCAAATTCTCTTAAAATTCATCTGCCCTTTCCTGATCCATTAGAATAAATACATTAGTTCCTTAATTACCAACATACAAACACATAGCATGGTAAAACAACCTCTTGTTTTTGAAGTAGGTATTTTAATGTATTTAAAAAAAATAGTTAGTAATCACATCTTTACACCAGTCAATACATTTGCAAAAAAGCAATACATTTTTAATTGTATAGTTTCCTTCCAAAAGCTAATTTTTTTCTTCAAAGCATAGGATCGAACTTTTGGTAACCCGATGTGTATCGTCGCCCTCAAATGACTGCGCTTCGCTCGGCCTCATGTTGAATTGTTGAATCATTGGCCAGACATTATTTTAAGTGACCATGGTAGCCTATGTATGTATGATCTGTGAACCCTAGCTATTCCTCCCACCCACCTACAGTAACTACTTTCTACCCTCACGTGGTCCGCTGAGCCTCAGGATTGAGGATATCCTTGTTAGGGGGGAGCCACGTAAAATACCTCTACACTTTTCTACGCGTGGCGAAGCTGGCACAGCGCCCAATCCAGAAGGACAGGGTTCGAGTATTAAGTCGATAATAATTTTAATTTTTCTTACCAAAGGGCAATATTTATATGTAGGCATTACATTTATTTAATGGCACTGCTTCCTTCATACTACCCTTCTGGGCTATTTATATTTACACTAATGGAGTAGAGATGAAGAAGGTAGAGTTTATATTCGTACTTGCGTGGAGGGATGGGGAGAAACCATTCAGGGGGAAAACTTAGTAGGCCTACATCCGGCCAAGATTTTAACCCTGAACATACGTTACCATTAAACTAGGCCGTACGAGACCGATGCTTTATTCTGTGTGCTCACAAATGCGGCTTATGGTTGTAATAGAAACAATATAGAGAAGAAAAAAGAGTGTACTGGGAATAAATTCACACTCAGGGACTTTTGCTTGAAGGTAAATACCTTATACCTACCTACTGTATTGTAATAGACCTAATGGGCCTATCTATGGTGATAGACCCGCTTGGGTGACGCATGCTCTAAGGCGTTACTCTTGAAATAGACTATACTGCTGAAGATTAGGAAATCGAGGTTCTATCCTGGTCGAGCGGGGCACTAAGGGTGGTTTTCTCCAAATAAGTTTCCACTCCCCCTCCACGCTAATGCGGGTACACCTCTAAATCCAACCTTTCTAATCCCTAACACATTATGGTAATTAGTACATAGGTGTATAGCCTGAACTGGCAATAAGACGTGGTGCTAAAAAAAACCTATGGTGATTAACGTACGAATGACAAAAACAAATGAGGATGAGCGATGCATCCCTTCATTGAATTGATTATAGACTTATTTTTTCCGCTAGACATACACTCACCACATAGATGCCACCGGGCGATAGCTCTTTGGCATGAAAATGAATCACACACACATTCAGAAAAGTTGAATGCTGTGTCGTTAGTCATAGGACGAATGATAATTTCGTGTCCTTAAAACTTCTCTTATTGTGGTTCCCCCATGCGAGGTGCTACTGTAGAGATGACACACACCTGGAAAACCAGGGGAATTGGGACTATTTTGTGTCCGAAAAACTAGGAAAACACAAGTAATTTTGACAAATCTAGGAATATTTGTTAATTTGGAACATTCATCTTAAAGCTTAAGGCGCTTGACCCTTTTCATTTGGCGTGGAGATGCAAAGCCATGTGAACAAACGGCTATCTTCGAGAATGTTTATTGTTTTGCAATTTTCTTTTCGGAAACGGTTTGTTCAAGAACAGAAGCATGTTGATTAAGTTATACTTTTTGTTGTGTATAATAAATGAACATTCTCTTAACTAGGCCTGTAACAGCAAACACGGGTTTAGTAACTATTCTACTTTAAGATTTATGAAGCCACTTCTCTGATGACGTCACCAAAGCGTCTTACGCAACGTCTTTGCTAGTTCCGGTCTATATCTCGAGTGGCGAGCATGTGCTCTTTGTTCTTTAATTGTTTATTATTCTTTCATAAATAAAACTAACACTTTTTAATTTCTCTTTAATTTCAACAGTTATCAAATAGCGATAATACTGACATTTTTCATTAGATAACTGCCGGCTTCATAATAAAAAATAAGAAAATGTAACAATTAATAAACGATTCATTATCTTGAAAGGGGTGTTTAAAATATTAACATAAATATTTCACTCGTTCTCGAAAGACCTGATATTTCCAAACGCATGATTTTTCTGCTAGATCTGTCAGGTAGCTAGCGCCATCTACGGTTTCCGTGATCCATCTGTTCTTCTTGGTGCGGAAGGATACTTTGGTCGATTGTGAATCCAAGCCAAGCCTTTCACGCTTCCGACCACCATCCCACAAAATAAGTTTTATACTAACAATCGACAGGGCCAAGAGCCTTAAATTAAAATGGTATGTGTTTGGATAGACGATAAAGCTAACTGAAGAATAAAGCACTTTGATTCGAACATGTCTTATTACACCTTAAACAAGGGCTGTGAAGCTACAGGAGATGTATCTCCCAATCAATCTTAAATAATCTTATTTTAAATTTAAGCTTCACGACATCACACTTCAGTCTGATGACGAATTGAATTTTCTTACGCTTTTCTTCAATTTAAGCTTCTTGGTAAAATGAAAATTCCTTTTGGAAAACCTGGAAAATAGTTCGGTAATAAGAAAATAGTAGCAACACTGTATTGAAAATAATTTCTAAAATATCTATCGGGAGATTAGATACAAGATTAGGCTAATTAAATTGATTAAAAAGATGGCTTTATTAACATTTCACGTGTTTTCTTATTGTATCCCGTGCCTGTTTATCACGACGCACCGCGCCTGCTTGTAGTTGCAGTATCGGGTGTGGCGTGGCGGCGCGATGTCGCCTCCCCTCCCCCAACTTTCATCCACACCCCCATCCAACAGTGTTGTGTTGTTCTGTAGTTTCCCGGACCGGTCCATAGAGCGCGGCCGCTTCGTGCTTTGCTTCATAGCTCCCGTCTGTCAGGAGGGAGACGTCACAAAGCTCTCTTTCTTTCTTTCTTCCTTTACTCTTTCTCTCGCTCTCTCTCTCTCGCCCTCTTGTTCCTTCTCGCTGGACGATAACTTCACGGCGGCGTCTCTCTTGCGGACTTCTTGTAGGACGTCCACTCGTGGAAAACCTACTACTGCGTTTTGCTAAAAGGGCGCATCACTCAATGTGAGTTTCTAATATTACTACTAGTTTTTTAATCCATTCGCTATTTTCTATACTTTATTATTTTGTTACATCTATTATTTTTCTAACTTGCTTGGGTGGTCGTATGGTTTAAGGCGTCACTCTTGAAATAGACTAAAATGCTGATGACATAAAGATCGGGGTTCAAATCCCGTTCGGGTGTATTGAAGATGGTGTTCCCTAAATGGTTTTCCACTCACCCTCCACGCAAATGTGGTTACAATTTCTCTAAACTCGGCCTTCTTCGTCCCTAATTCACTAGTATAATTAGTACATGCGTATAACCTGAACAGGTATTAAGAAGCGGTGGTAATCTAGTATTTTTTTTCCTTCTAATACAAAATAATGAGAGCATGTCATGTTCAACAAACTTACTAATATATGTAGTTTTCGAATTTAAGTATTAGACTAAAACATCGGCCACTCTTTGTATTTAAAGGTTTTGTAATCCAATAGGTGAGCAACCACAAATTTAGATAGTTTGATTCAAATCTCGGTGAGATAAGAAATTGATCATTTATGTAGACTGTGAGAAGGCTTAGGTAGGTTACGAGGAATTTGGAGTTCACTTCAAGCTCTTATAATGCAACCTAGCCAATCTGCTTTGTGTCGGCAAATTTATTTAACTAAACAAACTAACAGTTTTAAAAGAAATCTAAAAGGGAATTTAATGCAACATCAAAAATGTTCTCAGTATTTAAAGTAATAAGAAATAATTTTTAACTTAATAATATAGCTTCACAACTTGTGAATGTGAGGAATGCCAGGCCTCCACCGTGGTTCGGATCCCATTTTTACTAAAACTATTGCGTATAACCCGAACGGGTAGTAAGACGCGGTGCTAATAATAATAATAATACTAAAACTATAAAAAAGAAAATCTTAAATTCGTTGACTCGATGATCATCCCTTTAAGGGGATTCAAGAAAGTTTTGAATGGTTTTAAAAATTGTATTTCTTTGTTGGGAGACAATTTGTACTCTTTCAATTTACAATTTGTTCTTTAAATACCGGTGAAAATATTATAGAATGTCTTCCCGACAATATTAATTTTATTTTAGAACAATAGTTTGTATCCTATTAATAATTAATTTAAATGATATTCTAAACTCGTGAGAACGTCTTTAAGTTGTCCTTATTGCGTTAGCGTACCAACATAAAATTAAGAACACTTGTTTAAGGGTCTTCCCTCGTAAGAATAGAAATCTTAATTGCCGACTTTGGTTTTTGTTTCAGTGTTAGTAGTTTGTTCTTTTCTAACTCATCCGTCACTCTCACTCACACCCGATCTATAGTTCATTCGCTATAGGAGTGTAGATAAGTGACAGCTACCAAAAGTTAATAAGTCTACTTTCATGTATCCATTCGCCAAACTATATGAGCTACAAGACCACAATATATTGATTTGTTGTCGCTTATATCAGTTAAAACTTTCACAACAAACAATTTGGTTTTAATTTTTAATCATGTTTATCTTTTAACTGTTTTTACCATCTTCTGCTAGCTGTCAGTTAAGTTACTACCACTCCTATTGCTAATTGACTTTTAGGAAGGCGTGCACTAATTCGAGGGAAACAAAGCTATCTATTTCTTACCCAGTACAAAAATGTCATAAAAAATATTTAATTTTAATCATGAGAATATCTGACGATATGATGTTTAGTCAAAAATAAGAATGTAGTTTTTTTAATATGACAAAGAACATTGCTTTTATGAATCCTCTTATTATTATTATTATTAGGTGAAATCAAGCATGTTTTTTAACAGCTCACTGTTAAGTTCATTCCATTTTGAGAATAAAAAGCAAGCTAGTATCAGACAAAAAGTTTTTATATTTGTTAGCGTTTTTAAAAATATATTTGTTAATGTATTTTAACAAATTGACCGGTAATGTATCGATATCTATTTGGCAAGTAAAACGTGAATTCTAGAAAGAAACTTTTGTTCTACTAATGTAGCTTTAAAGTCAAAAACAATGTAAAGCAAGGACAACGATTTGAAAAGTATTTGAACTCTGTTTTATTTAACTATTTTAAATGGTTTAATGGTTCGAATATAACTATCCATCGTCAGGTTATTTAAATGCGTCTCAGATTACTTTTAACTATGTGTTTTTGTCATCGCGTCTAGCTATATGTTCGGGTTATGTACTGTGCATATGTACTGACTACGTTAATGTGTAATGCGTAATGTTGGATTAATATCAAGTCTACTTGCGTTTATATTGAAGGAGAATAGAAAAACATTTAGGGAAAAACCAATCTCAGTAGGCCCGATTGGTATTCTAAAGCTGATCTGCCAGTCATCAGTGGTCCAGTCTATTGATACACTAGCCCACATCGGATATACCACACGAATAGGATGTATTTAGTGTACTAGGTCCACTGCATTCAGAACATTTGGATCTTCGAAGGAGACGGTTCCCTTCAGTTGTAACTAATTGGTTTTAAATAATATATTTATTTCATCAAAAATATGTTTTTTATTTTATTTAAGTATTTTTGGCTTTGTTTTTAAGCTTATCACAGCTATTTTGACAAAAATAACAAGTTCTATGGATTTGATTTGTGAGATCACTTGAATAAACTTTAAAAACGTTCCCCAGGCGGCAGGCAGACCTTTACTATGTAACTAGTGAAGTGAGGGGGAAATAATAACTCATTCGCGAACTGGTGAGGGACTGAACTGAAAGATGTAGGTCGGTCGGGAACGACTGAACTACAGGCTGTATTTCTATCGGTCGTGAACGATGAATTTCGCTAATGACTGAACTACAAGACGTTCACGTATTTAGCACCGCGTCTTACTATCCGTTCGGTTTATACGCCTAAGTACTAATTACGCTAATGGGCTAGGAGTTGGGAAGGTTGAATACATGGAAAGTGAACCCGCATTTGCGTGAAGGGAGAGTGGAAAACCATTTAGGAAACCCCCATTTCACCCGAGTGAGATACGAACCTCAATCTCCCCATCCTCGGCAGTCTAGCTCAACGTGAAACTAGCACGTTAGCTGACTACGCCACCGAGGCTGGTTACAAGAAGTTGTTTGCGAACTATTGAACTAGATAAATGAGCTGCTCATTGCATTGAACTAAACCACTCTGAACTTTTCCCAATAATGAACTGTTCTGCCCATCTCTAAAATAAATAAAGATAAAACATCTGGGAATTCTGAATGCAAAATAATGGTGCGAATCGGGGGGAGTGTTTGTAGGCCTACTACCCAATATTTCAGATGACGTCATCCCCACGCACCTTACTAATCTTTTTCCAGTAATTCTTGTCGGCATTGCCGATATCCGATGCGTACGATCCTGATTGGTGAACACAGTCTCGGTCTCATTTAAAATTATGTAAATAATATAAAAAACTGCCCGTCCGATACGGGTTAGTGGACTCTTACCTTTAAAGATTGACGTGGCCTGGAGATACGATCGTTGCTAAAATTGCTCTTAATTTATAATCAACGCGTAGGTTATGTTTTTTTTATGTCTATGAAAGTTATCACTGCAAGTTATCTCTCTTTTGTCCCGTTTAGGTAACTTTATATAGTTATCCCAGCAGGTTGGTAATAAGTGGCTAGCAGACTCTAAATGAACATGCGGCGGCCTCTTGTGTTCGTTCTGCTGTGTTTTGTTGTTAATAATGGAGTAAGGTTAGTGGGAGGATGGGAGGGGGCAGGAGGAGGGGAAACGTTCACTTAGCACCGCACCCGGCGCTCCGGAGCTAATACCGCGCCAAGTGCTCCCGGAGGACTCCGGGATCACTCCCGGATTTTCTCCGCTGCCATCACGATCCCTTGCGCTCTTTAACAGTCTGCCCACAAACTTTCTTCTCATCGCGGCTGGACAGAGTGGTCTCAACTGGGGAATCCCGGAAAAGTCAGGGAATTGTAAACTATAAGGAAATAAAATAAATACTAGTTTTTTAATTGGTCAAGGTAAATTGTATACTTGGTTGTCCAGGAAAAATAAATTGTGTTTATTGGATCTAATTTAAACATTTTTAATCAAGTCTCAGATATATTTATTACATTCCAAAAAGAGTTATTTATAAGAACTCTTTACCTTAATTTTAAACGTGCTTAGTAATCTCTATACGGATTTATTTTTGGATGAGCGAAAAGTCAAGGAATAAGTTTTATGAGAATTTGTGACCACCCCTCAGTGACACAGATTGCTTCGAATTAAGTTCTTAATCTTTTTAATGATATCAATATTCGGTACAGATTTTTTTGCCGCACACAGTTATTATTGAAAACATATTTAATAGGTTTACTATCCTTTTTGTTAGTCTATTGGCGTTGACATAATTGCGGCCAGTTACACAACATCTTCAAACTAATGATCGTAATTCGGATAAACATATTTTAATATAGTTAAGGTAGTTTATTTTTACTACAATGCTCTAGTATAGGCCTAAGTAATATAAGGCATTCACGAGCTAAGTTTACCTGAATGACAGCTCGAAATGTTACTAGAAGTAATCCCTAATATATCACTACGCCAACAGCTGACATCTATCACTTTGGATGACTGTAATGAAAACAGATGGTAATAGCCTATATTAATGTGATAGTTAACCACAGTAATTTAGGCCAATATTATTTATATATTTATTTGAGGTCGGATACAAAGTTTATTTATAGTTTTATTCCCCTTAAAAAATACTAACACCACTTTCACAAAAACTTCTAACGAACATAGCTTCAAAATGGTGACTGACGAATCTAAACCATATGATTGAACATAACGGTAAACAAGTTTTTTACAATGATGCAGACACGCAGTTAATGAAAATATTTTATTTAGTTAAATATTTAAAAATACGATAAAATAATTATAAAGTCATTTATTGTATGTAAAAAAATTACAAGAATGTTCTCTTTTCCAAGTAAATACGATGCCTGTATTAAAAGGTATTGATGTGTGCACTATATTAAACATAATCAATAACGTTCCAAAACAAAAAATAAGTACTTTTAATTATGTTTAAAATATTGTTTCGAGTTGGATAAAAAGAAATTATTTAAAAAAATGAAATANATCTTTACATTTATAACAAAACTGTGATCTTTTACAAGTGTTTGCAACCCAAAACCTAAACATATGATTTTCGAACTGTCATCCAGGTAAAAACCTATCGTAAACGGAATATAGCTAGTATTGCATTAACTAACCTAATGCAGCAAAAATATGAGTAGGTTGGATTAAAAATGAACCTACATTTGACCGGAGGATAAGTAAATGTCAATCTGTAAAATAAATATCCCTCTTCCCTCCATGTGCAGCCATTATGGGAAACAAATGTTTTATAATAAATTTATTTTGCAAATGTGATCTAAAATATTTACCTGTATGTTTAAACACACTACCTTTATAATACATAATTAAAAGCTAAATGTGTTTGTCTGTGAACTTTTTTTTTTTACATAATATGCTTCTTACTACCCCTCGCCGTTCTACGCAAATTTACAGTAGCCCCATGGCTTCTTTGGTGCTGATTGACAGCTGACGGCTTTGAAAAGCTACCAGACCAAATTATGTATCCCTACGCCGAACCAGATGATCTGCAAAAACATGTGTTTAGCAGCTGTCACTTCTGACGGTCAAAATTTAGGTATATCTCTAAATGTTGACTGTCAGAAGTCAACTGTGAGCTGTCAGTCAGCACCAAATAAGCCACGGGGCTACTATACACTGATGTGTAAGAGGAAGAAAGATTTAAGAGGAAATGTATCCGCACTAGCGTGGAGGTAGCGTGGCAAATCTATTTAAGGAAGATTGTTTCGGTGCACTTAGCCAAAATTTTATCACCAAACTTCTTCCTATCTCAGGCAAACCAAACGAGATTGACGCTTCTTTGTACCTAATTGCAAGTGTTTGTAATTTTATTCTATAAATGTAAGATAACTATTTTAAGATTTAAACTTTATTAAGAAAACATAACTAGTTATCAGGTTACGACAAACTACTAACTAGCTACTTGATTGAATAACAAGTTTTGGAGCTCCCCAATATATGAGGCCCATTCCCAAAGCCGAGTGGTAAGGAAGGCAAACGTAAGATCTGTTGAAACTTATAGTACTTCGATTCTGAACGTGGTGCATGTGCATTTATTCTTCTGAATATGAATAAATATGTGTTGATCAAGAGAGTAAAAATGGTTTCCCAACAAAAGAAAAATGTTAAAAATAATTTAAAACTTGCTTTAACACTATTAGACACATATATTCTATTTTCTAAGACAAGTTATGTCAAGATGATATTTTCGTATCTATCTTTACCTCTTAGCTTTGTCCGAATCGGTTTTAAAAGCCACCAGATTGCCTTTTCATAAGGAAATATTTACATTTGAATTTCAGATTTCTCGCAACCTTAGGGTAGAGAAAATATTGTGACCGTAGAAAAAAACAAAAAACAATCTAAATTGAGATTTTGATGGATGTCGACGTTTCATGACCCCCTGAAACCGAACAAGTATTTTTTGCAAAACCATCTGTCTGTCACTGGTACTAGAGCTGAAACAATTTTACTGACCGAGCTAAAACTTGGCATATATAGGCCGTTGTACTCTTGTAAATGGTGTTACAGGCCTTATGGAACGCTCAGTTGCCAGATCGTATCCACTTGAGAAAGATTGAAAATGTTTATATTCGAAACTTAGTTACACAAAGCTTAAACCTTTGGTGTATTTTAAGTTTGGTTTATGTCAATAATTGTGTATTATACTGTTTATTATTATTATCTTACTAAATCAGCTTTAAATATAACCTGGACAAAATCACCTGTGATAAATAAGTTAGGGTTTGAATTCTGGCATATCGAACTGAAGATGGTGAAATGTTTGCCCTCCGCTGTCCATGCTAATGTGTGTACACTTTCTTAAAAAATTACCTAACGCACCCATATCTTATTGGGTTGATGATTACGATTAAATCACCAAACACCATGTAGGCCTGTTTCAAACATCCTTTCCAAGAGGACATTAGTTCACATTTCCTATTGTTATTAATGGGGAGAGGGGATTAATTGGGGCTAAGCTCAACAGGATTATATTTATATTTACTCGTAGTGCTACGTTGGCGTCTGTGTTTTGGCTATCAGCAGGGGGGAGGGGGAGGGACTAGGCCACCGGGAAATATCCTGATGGGATGGTTTGATTAGGGCTGTTGTAACCCGCAACTACTATAATCAAACTAAATAAAGCTATCAATTCATTTTTAAATGATTGTTTTTATTTAATTGTAATCAAAATTTCCAGTGAGTGGGTCTGAGGGTCCCCAGAATATATAATCTGTGAAGATAAACGATGGTATTAAATGTAAAATAGTCCCGTTTACTGTTTCTTGGTGCGGGTTATGAACAATTTCTGGAGTCAAACGTAAACGCATAAGTGTAAATAATTACTGTTAGCCTACGATCTTTGTAATCCACACAGGTAGCAGGTGGAGGATACTTTGTACAAACTTCAATATTTCAAAAATGGACTACTCGCTTATATTTTTAGCACAGCCTCTTTCTACCCGTTCAGGCTATACACTTATGTATTCTAATAGTTTTAAGAACTAGGAGAGCTATATTTAGAAGAAATGTACCCACATTTTCTTGGAGGCATAGTGGATAACAATTTTGTAAAAACCACTCTCAGTACACCCGATCGAGATTCAAACCTCAACCTTCCCGTCATCGCCAGTCTAATCTACTGCTAGAATAGCGTGTTAGACCATGCGGCCACGGAAGTGGTTGACTTCCAGCTATTGTCTATCAACTGAAGCATTTTTGCGGATGTAAGTAGAAAGTAGAAGATGATGTCTAAGTGGACTAAATAGTGAGGTAATCATCAATAATATAGATTAAATGTCCTATTTATTGATAGTAAATTTATAAATACTTCATATCCCCACTTAGCTTACACTGAAATATAGCTTCAGTAGTTTTTATGAATGCCGCCTCGATAAGCGATAAATTGCCACGCAGACGTTCGGCTCTAACGCAATATTTAATTCTACGATACGTTATTTTAAAATATGGTGTACGCTAAAATAAATTCGAAAGATTCCATCAAGGCTCTACAACCCTTTGGTTGAGTTTTATTAATAGGAACAATTTGTATGCCAGAATCACTTAATTTAACTAACTCTAAAGGATTTTTTTTAATACGTATCCTTTACTTGCACTTTTGAATAAACTGATACCGTGCAAAAGATATACATTTTAGACTTTTCAGGCGTTTTTCATGACAATTACTACAGCCATCATAAAGTTATTGGTTTTCCCACACGAATGGAATGAGACTTATGACATGATATATTTAGAAACTCGTAAAACAGACACACAATGCTAATTTTATATTTTATAAAAAATAAGTGATTTAAAATTGTATTTGGTAGATAATATTACTTTCACTAGATGCATCAGTGAATGGTATATAATATTGCATGCTACTCCCATATATTATTATTATTAGCACCGCGTCTTACTACCCGTTCGGGTTATACGCACTTACGCTAATGTGTAATGGTAGGGTGATAGTGAGATGGAATGGAGGACCTACAGTTTAACGTGGAATCCGAACCACGGTGGAGACCTGGCATTCCCCACATTCACAAGATGTCTTGTCAGAGGTGAAGGAAGGGTTTGGTAATCAGATAAATCTTTTCCAGGACCGAGGATTGAACCCCGGTCGCCAGCATAGAAGTCTGACACCTTACCCCTAGACCACCAGGTCACCGACTACTCCCATCTAAATAATGATGTTCATTTTTAAGCAATAAAATGAAAACTCTGTTTGATAGAAAAAAGACAGCGCAATCGAGGCTATAAATAGGTTAGAAAGAGATGGTAATGACCATAATAGCCTGTAGGTCTATTGCAATTTGAGAGGCGGATGGCCTATAGGGTTTTCAAAAGGTTCCCCAAAATTGTTTTGAAAATTATACCTATCTATCTGATACTAAAATTAAGAATAATTTACTTAAGGGTGAAAATAGAATAAATAGATTTTCTCAAAATCTGTTATAGTGGTTTTGATTAAATCTCGAATCTAGATATTGTTTAGCATTACAAACTAAATGGCCATTTTTTTATTAAAATGATTCGGAGAGTACTTTACATAATCAGAAATGTCCAAATTTGTATCCTATATATGCAACTAATTGAGACACGAAGTAACATATCGTTACCCGCCTCGGTGGCGTAGTTGGCTAACGCGCTTGTGCTGAGGACGGGGAGATCGAGGTTCGAATACCGGTCGGGTGAACTGAGGGTGGTTTTTCCTAAATGGTTTTCCACTCTCCATCCACACAAATGTGGGCTCACTTCCTCTAATTCAACCTTCCCAATTCCTAATCCATTAGAGTAATTAGTACATAAAGCGTATAATCCGAACGGGTAGTAAGACGCGGTGCTAAATATATAAATAACATATCGTTTACAAGTTGTAGGACTATTAAAAACCAAAAATCTATATTTGAAATATATTTTTATAAACCCATTAGTTTCTGAGATATTGGAAAATGTATTCACTAAATTAAGGACTAGAAATTTTATTTGTATTATCTTTGGTGAACAGAAATGTTACTATTTTCTTATTGTGTTTTTGTAACAGTGTATTTTTCATGTATGCTCTTTGGTGGAGTGCTTATGTAACAATATATATTATTTCGTTTCCCATATCCTGAGAGTTTTGAGGAAATATCTCTATTTCTAAGTAAAGGTGCTAGAAAGTCTGTGCGGTGCCCCTATCATTTATTTTTCTCTCAAATATGTCTTTTCAACCTTTCAAGCGAGTAGTTCGTAAAATAGTATCCACACATACACACACACACACACACACACACACAGAGGGTGAGTGTGTCGGTGTCTCTGTATCGGCCTGAGGGTATCACAAGGTCGGTGCCCATCTCATCAAACCTGCCCTCCCCCCTTCCCCTACCAATCAGTCCTTCCTGTAGTCGTCACTAACTAACTGAATAACGAGTTGGTCAGCGTCCCACCTGCGTCGCCACTAGGGTCATCTCGCGTTCCTTTGATTGACCCCCCTCCCCCCGCCAATTTCCCTCCCCCGGTCCTACGCTCTACCTCAACTTTCCCCGAGGTATCCCACACACATTCCCTCTCTCCCCGGGTCGCCGTAATCAAAAGCGCAGGCTGCCTGTGCCTTCCTCCACCCCCTCCCCCACCCGTTATCGTTTTCGATTTCCCTGTGTAGTCCGACCACGGGACTGCCCCGCCGGGAATATCAAAACTTCCCTCCTGCCCAGCTGACCAGGGGTGGACAGGCTGGTGATACTGTTCGACGCGTGTTTGTTGATACACAGGGGCCAACCTGTGGAAACAAAATTATCTCGAGTAGGAATAGTTGTTTCTTAATCACAGCTTAAGGTGGGATAAGAGAGGACCCGAAAAAAAGGTAAGTGTTTTTGCACTTTTCATAGCAAACACTATTTTTCGGCAAAATAAATTAAATATTGCTCTAAAAGAAACATCGAGTTTAATTTTCTACACATAGTAATCTCAGCAGTTATTGAATATTTGTCAAGGACAACACTAAATTTGAAGAGGATTATTTACTTAAATTTATCAAGTTTCTGTTCGAATGCCAATGTGCTCATGACAAATATTCAATAAATGTTGAGATTACTATATTATGTTTGGAAAATTAAACGAAACTTATCTAGTGAAGGAGCATTTGATTTATTTTGGCCAATTATGTTTTTTTATAGCTTGTGCTTCTAATTTTATAAAAATCATAGGGCTATTTATTTACCAAATACGTTTAAAATACTGTCAAACATACGCCCCTTGAATTTGTCGTTCTAATTGGTCAACAAGGTCTATCTTATGTCTAAACCCGGCTCCGTTTATGCACCGAGCCGAAGATTATAAGATTAAGAGTATCTGGGCTAAACCTGGGTTTTCACTCGTCTGTAACTGTTAGTTACAATATGTATGGCTAGGCATTGCGTTTATCTTTTCATCATCACTACAGCACTTTTACTATTATTACAATTTACAGTAATATTAACGCCCGAGAACACCGAATGACTCGTAAAAAATCAATTCAAATTTAAATTTTATCTTTGAAGGCGATAAAAAATCTTTGCATTAAATAGGTTTCAATAATAATAATACCAGCACCATTACTACTACGACTACTACTACTACTAATAATAATAAATTTATTATTATCATCATCATCATCATCATCAACCCAATAGTATTGTTATAGTATAATCCTCCCAACCGGGATTCAAAACAACATTTCTAAAAGATTATATGTCTGAATCTGCAAATCAACGTTCGCGGCCACCATCTTAATAGAACGCATCTTACATTCTATTTTTTAGATACTAATTATTTAGATGGCCCCCTTTTTCCATTGAGTAGTGTTGGTCACCCCTATGCGACTCACAAGGATACCCCCCTGCCCACCTCTTTCCCCCCGCTCTTCTTTCATCCACCCAAGCTTTTCATCTTCAATCGCATCCACTGGAATGGACTCCACTTTGACTTCTTTTTCATTCGACCCCTCCAAGCCTCAACCCTACTATTTTTCTTGTAAATTTATTCCCTTAGGAGATAAGGAAGAAATCTATCCACAGTGGAACTACCTTTGGAATCGGACGAGGGCCACCGTGGACCCTGTCATTTTTTGACTTGTGGTTTTCTCTCTTTACTGACATCTAGTGCTTAAGGGGGCTGCTTAGGTAGGTGAGATAATGCCAATCAGAGGTTGCGCTTAATTTAAATACTGACAAAACCTTTAACAATACACGAATCTGGGTTTATTGGAATCCATACAAAAATATTTGGTGTGATCCTATGCAAAATGTATAGACTTGTAAACATAGTTTAAAAGTTGACATTTTACACTCTGAAAAGAAACTAAATGCCATCGTGTGTTAAACAGCTATCGCTTTTGGTACATGATGCCAATTTCGACAGATGGAAGTTAAATATCGTGAACTTGGGTCAATCATAGCTATTCTAAAATGTGTGTTTATATTCTCTCAAAAGTTCGTCAAGGCCGTATAGGCTATAGAACTACGCTACCTAACTAGTTAAACTAACCCGATTAAAAACTATTTTACAGATTCCAATTTTCACTATTGTTAAGTGAATAATGCAAGAAACTTCACCTCGGTGTGATTTCTGGTTCGATCATAATCGCGTATCAAATATCTCGACTATGCGGCCGTGAAATGTACTAAGACAATAATTAGTTTAAAAAAACATATGGCAGAGGGAGGTTGTTTAGAGACAGTGCACCTGCAATAGCACGAATAAAGATTGGGTGATGGATGAATCACTTCTTGAACTGATAACATTAAGAACTCGTTAGAAAGGACAGTTTAAACAATACAAACGTATTTTAGAGGCTCATGTATTGATACTATCTTTAAAAACTGACAACCACAAATGACATGAAATGACGTATACATAAATATTCGGAAAATCTTTATTAATTTTTACAATTGTCAGATACTGTTCTTCTTATCTTTTTATTACTAAAATATAAGTACAACATACTTAATGGAGAAGTCAGAGCTCAGTACAGATGCCAAGCTAGAAAAGTCAAAGCACATCATCTAGGGTCAGCCAGATCCAAAATACTAAGAATTGTCAAGAACCGGCTATTTCTCTCTCCAGACTTGCCTATTCTTTCCTTTCCCGTCCTTTCGCTCACAGTAATAAGTGACGCTCCAGAACAAGTATTGATTTTAAATTGCGGTCTTCTTTTCCCCCTCCTACCTACTTCCCCCGCCATACTCTTTTCCTTTCCCTTGTGATTGCACCTGTCCCCCCCCTCCCACACCCCTCTCAAACCCAAGCCTTCAGATGCCGCATCTCATTCATATCGACGTCTACTCGACACAAATCTGCTCCATTTTTCATTACGTTTTTATTGATTCCTACTTGCTACAGTACCTTCTACCCCACCAATCTCTCCCAACTCCTTTACCACCATTCTCGTCGCACAATATTCAACGCTACTGTTGCTGCGATCAACCGACGCAACCACACCGACGCCCGCCCGTCTTCAATTCTTCTCGCTCTTGTTTGCCCCCCTTATCCCCCTTTATTATATCTCTTTTTTCGCCAATACTTTTAGTTGCTTGATTTTGAAGAAGGTACAGTAGGCCCATGGCTTCTTTGGTGCTGACTGACAGCTCACAGGTGACTTCTGACAGTCAACAATTAGGTATATTTCTAAATTTTGACGCTCAGAAGCGACAGCTGTTAAACACATGTTTTGCAGATCATATGGTTCAGCGTAGGGATACATAATTTGGTCTGGTAACTTTTCAAAGCCGTCAGCTGTGAACTGTCAGTCAGCACTAAAGAAGCCATTGGGCTACTGTACACTCGATACTCTAGTTATCATGTAGTTTTTTTATATATATAAAAACTTTTCTTGAATAGTTTTATTTTACAATGAAGGAGCTGGCATTTCATGAACACTTTCTCCTATGTTTATTTTGAACAAAGTCCTTGCTGGTTCACTCAAGCCTGTGGTATCACGCATCGCCTACTATAAAACTCCTTCAGAATGACACTATCAATATCTTGATAAGAGGGTTTAATCTACCCGGACATTTCACATGAGGCTTTGGTTTGATCAATTTAATCATAATTTTCGGGGGACTCCTTCAAATACAATCTATCATTCCTATCAAAGGTGACAGTAACTTTTTGGTGGTGGGGTGGAGAAGGAGGGGTGATAATGTTGTTGATATTATATTGGTGTTTGGCAAGGTTTCATAAGAAAGAGAGGGCCCTTCTCCGACAATTATTTTTTATATAATGTGTATCTAGAGGACATTTTGACTAACATTGTCCAGGTAATTTGAGCTATTTTATCAGAGTTGAAAATAAAGTTTTTTTTACGTATATCACAGTAAACGTCTACTTACAATTGACACTAATTCATAACTTAAGATACTGGTGAATCTTGCTTTAATTTTGGGGAGGTGATGGACCTCTTTAGTTATAGGTCAAAGCATGGGGTCAGTGGACACACTGTTCTTAGACCTGCGTTGACACCTCAACTTATGGCCGGTCACGTGATCCAAGTCTCTATAAACTCACAATAAACTAGATTGTCAGAGACGAACCGATCGAAATTCAATTCGAGGATGATGTTAGGACTTATGAGCTTTATAAATAATCATCTTCTTAAGTGAACAACCTGAAAGTTGGTTTAATGTGATCTCTATCCATCCAGAACTGGATATGCACTCAGACCTTTGGATGGTTAGTGCTGCCCTCACCATCTGGTAGAAATCTCATGTTCTAGGGAGTAAGTGTGGTGGTTCCTCGTTGTCTTTCACACTGAATATTTTAATGAGCGAGTGCGAAAGGGCTTATTAATTTGACCGGAAAGGTATTTTCACACACCTCCCAGGGTTCTCTTACTTCTCACAATCGACATGGCACAGGCGGTTTTACTTGTTCTCCGATGGAGGCTGTGATACGGATTTTTATCGCCCAAGAAAATCCGTTGACGTCGTCTGGGTTTGAAACCATAAACAGTGTTCCTTAGGCGAGCACTTTACTCCGAGACCACCGAGGTTGATTCATTTCTAGATTCCACAATATGGAAACCTACTACTCCCTGTTGCCGAGTTGAATGTCTCGAGATTGAGATTTTACTTTCTAGGTCAGCATAGTTACTGCAAGCAGGAGAAAGCCATGGAAAACAGGCAAAGTCAAAGAATCTAGTTAAAACCATGAAAATTCAGGGAATTAAAATAGTCTACTTGGATTTAAAAACACACATTAAATTCTCACCTAAATACAAAAACCACGTGGAGATATATTTTTTAAATGTGTTATTAATGTAATAAACGAAACACTTTCTGTTCATCAAGAAAAATTAGAAAAAGACTAAATCAGAAAAAAAATTGATGAATATTATCTGAAAAACCTGACAAAACACAATAATTTATATATTTAAAAAAACTTGTAACCACCGTGGTAATTATTTCATAACATTATGATAGATTAAAAACTGCACCAGATCAAGAAATATTGCTTTGAAAATCAAACAAGGCCGTAATAAAGCTGAGTGCGGCAATCCGTTTCTACCTCCTACCTTTGAATGTTCTCTGATCTAGTTCGTCGATTCTTTCAACTCCCATCGACCTTTACTTCTCTCCCTTCCACTTCCAGAATACTCCCAGGATAGTTTTGTCTGTGGAAGGTTGTCGGCCGTGTTGACGACGTCCCCCAGGAGACTCGTCTCGTCCTATCAACACCTGAGAGTGGAACATCATGGTTCGATCTTTTCACTACTAGACTAGAGTGTGCCCCTTCCCATCTCCGGGATACTTCCCTCGGCATGAGGGCTACTGTATTATTGATGGACCTTTCCCCCCAACCCTCTCGCCAAAAATCCTTCTTTCTCTCGCGCACCGATGATGCTCTGCTTGTTGAACCGTTTGTCGTCTTCTTGCGCACTCTCGGAGTTTTATGGGACCCGTCATCGCCGTTGAAAGGGTTTCTGTACACTTCACTGTTCGGACTATTTTATTTAGGAGAGGAGGTGTGAGGTATGTAGACACGTACATTAATATCTACTTTATTACTAAAGAAACCCGCCTTGGTGACGTAGCTAGCTAACGCGCTAGTCGTGTTGAGCTAGATTGCCAAGGACGGGGAGATCAAGGTTCGAATCTTGGTCGGGTGAACTGGGGTGGTTTTCCCTAGATGGTTTTCCACCCTCCCTCCACGCAAGTGTGGGTTCACTTCCTCTAAATTCAACCTTCCCAATACCGCCTCGGTAAGCGAGAAATTGTCTCACAGACGTTCAGCGCTAAAGTAACATTTATTTCTACGATGCGTTATTTAAAAATATGGTTCACGCCAAAATAAGGTCAGATTCACTCTTTTTCTTTAATAGCACAGCAGTTTGAGTTTTATTAATAGAAAAAAGTGTGGAAATGTGACAACGACTCAAGCATAATAATGCAGATCTATGAAACTAAACTTGATTAAAAAAAAGGCTCTAGATTAAGCCTTCTTCTAACAAATGCAGTAATTTTTTGATAGGCTAGCAACAAATGTTTTAATATATTTTAAATTAGCAGCGAGCTTTCTTCTTTACCATGAGATACGAAGTTTCGTGGTTTACTTCCCCCTCTTTTTTTTATCGATAAGACAAATGGGTGTTGTAGGTGAAGGGTGAAAAGGAGTTTAACTTACACAGAATGGAGACGTTGCTCCAGAAAACAACACATATCGTTGTATTTTAAGTCGTCTGACAGCGATTGATTGCTGACCGAGGCATTGAGGTCAAAGTGAAATTCCTATAAAAGTTGAACGTATTGTTGTAGCGTTAATTTTTTCCTAACACTTTTAAATAATAATTAATACTTGTGAGATGTATCGGTGGGCACGAGAGTTAAATATGAGACACTCCTAGCATGGTTTTCCGCTGATGGAGATGGTGTTATGAGAGTGTTTTTCATAAATTATTTCCAACTCTCCTTTCCCCAAAACGCGGGTACAATTGCTTTAAATTCTACCTTCCTCCTCCCTGCCTCATTAACGTTATTAAAACTCGTAGTCTGAAAAGGTGGAAAGAAACAGTGGAAAATAAAAATAAAAACAGTTCTTATTTTTAATTCAATATCAAAATTACTATTCTTGCCTATCATTGAATTAAAACGATCTAACAAAGAAAATTATTATTTAAAATATGATGGAAAAGGACTAAAACTTCGTAATTAAATCAAATCTCACGTGATCTGAAAGTAACAATACACATTTAGTTTCACCACCAGCTGGACTGCTGCACACGCCATCACCACTAATGATATGTGTACACCAAGGCCTATTACTCATTTCCATATTTAGTCAGCACCAATAGTGCGATAGTCAAAGGCACCTTTGTTGTTTTTGAGGACCCCCGAATATTCATTGTGAAATTTTACGGAAACCCATCATCACAATACCTAACTTGAATTAAGATTTTGCATGTTGAAGTAACTAAATTGGACAAATAGTAATTATTGTTTGAATACATACATTTTATTATATTATTTGAGCTCTCTCTTATAATATAATACTGACCAATGCTAGAGAACGATGACGTCACACTGTTCCGTTAAACTTGGATACAGCGTGGATTATAATTCTTGATCAAAATATTATTTGAGGAATATTTTACGGGTCTGAAATTTTTGCGGATCCCTGCAAAGTAACTCGTGGAACCCTTGTTAAGAACCACAGGTCTAAGGTGTTAGGCTCGCATTATACCTAATCTCGGCCGGGATGACTAGGGGGGAGGTCTTTCCAAATGTGATTTTTACGGCGATCTTCCCATTTCTCTTTGGAATAAGCTTTCATATAGCTGTGTTAAATTATATAAAGTAAATAACGGCAAGAGTAAATAATCCACATCTTTCATATATATTATATATACACACGCCAAGTTTACCACTCTTATTTATATTGAAATATTGTCAAGTGTTTTCGATAGTAGACATATTTCAATTTCCCTACATTTGTTTTTCACTTTCAAATGATTTCTGCGATATAAAAGCTCATCAAATTGATTATATTATTTTACTTGATCTTTTTTTATACAAAATCATCGATAGGCTAAACATGTAAATATTTATTCAAGTAGGCTATTAGCGTCATCAGCAGGCGGAAAATAAATACTTGTACAAAGGCCAAGAAACGTGTCAAAATAATGTCGACCTTACATATTATTTACATAGTCCAAGCCACAGGGCAAAACAAACTTTAAAAGATTTGTTCGGTTTGTTATTGCAATTGCTTTGTTGGATAGCCTTGACATTTTACAAAACTATAGGAGCTGACCCCGTGTTGGTGGGCACATGGTCTAATCGTCAAGCTCGCTTAGTATGGCTTGCCTATGATGGGAGGAACTGGGCTCGAATCCCGGATGGGTGTGGTTTTTAATAAATTATAACTTAATGTCGGTCTACGCAAATGTAGGTACACAACAAATTATTCTAATTTTACCTTCCTTATCCCTGCTCATAAGTATAATTAAAATTCTATAGCCAGGATTGGTTGTAAGACACAGTTAAAAAAAAAGTGGTTGCCTTCATAATTAAATTGTTATCTATATTTGTAATCAAGAAATGCCTATCTAAGATTTGTAACTCACCCTAAGTTAATTCTAGTAAAAATACAATAATCAGACTCTATATTGTGGAATCTCTTAGATCAGTAGGAAGACAGTGTGGACTAAGTTAAGATGTCTTACTGTGATAAGAAGGGCTAACGTCCAAGTATTTCACGTAGGCAAGTAACAAAGGTTTCCCCAGCAGGTACTGGAATAAGATGCTCTCCAAGTTGAACGCTTCCTACGATGGCAATGTAATTCCGCCTCTAGTATTCCCCGGATGACGAATGTCTGCAGGGCAGGTAGTAGAATCGCCCCCCTGATGAATGTCTGTCTATTAAGCCAATTAGGTAAACGAGACTTGGCGGAGTTAAAAAGTTTCTCGGCAACACTTCTAGCTTTATTACTGTGCTTAGCATTCATAAAAAAAAAACACAAACACACACACAAAAGTTTCTTTCTTCCTACAGGAGCAGGACTCTAAATGTGTCTGGCAAAAAAAAGTTTCTTGTAATTGGTACATATTGTGTTATGCCTGCTAGAGAACTAGGGTGAAGGGAGAGAGAAGAGGGGGAGGGGGTTGTACCGCCAGACCCCACCCCCTCTTGAGTGCTTACTTTACTGCGTCGAGTTGGAGCACCCTTTGTTTTCAAGGATCCTTTTGTTGTGTTTCTTTGAAAACTAAATAAAAATAAAGAAGAGATGGATGGTTTTATGATTATATTACTGTATATGTTGTTGTTCGCTATTTTCTATCTCTATTTTGTAAAAGAAATATCCTATCTGGAGAAAGGAAACTCAGGTTTCGCGATATTAATACAATTAACATTTTTATACATGTGCTATACACTTAATTGCATATTAGATGCTAATAGAATAACTTGTTTACTTTTCTCTCGAAGCTATTGGTTTTATTTATATAAAAAAGTTAAATGACGACACTCTTCAAGCTCTAACTACAACACTGGCTTTAGTCACTTAATCTGTATAACTTGAAAGAACAGAGAAAGAGCACTTCTCTTTTTTTATAAAAAAATTGCAATTTAAGAAACGATATTATCAATCTAATTATTAAATTCAAACAGGTCTTCCAAGCTAGGATCAGCTATTTTTTTGTTCGTTTGTACCTTTTACCACCCGCCCGGACTATCAGAGCATATTTACACAAATAGAGTAAGAAAAAATAAGGTATGGTTGAGAAGAAACGTACCCGCATTTGTATGGAGAGAAAATAGTCAATAATCCATAAAAAAAAAATTACCCTCTCTGTAGGCATTCGTGCCCAACGACAAACCAGATAAAACAAGAGTCAATCCTTTACCAAACCCTTCCTTCATCTTTGACAAGACATCTTGTGAATGTGGGGAATGCCAGGCCTCCACCGTGGTTCGGATTCCACGTTAAATTGTAGGTCCTCCATTTCAACAATCACCCTACTATTACACATTAGCGTAAGTGCGTATAACCCGAACGGGTAGTAAGACGCAGTGCTAATAATAATAATAATAATGAGTCAGTCCTAATATTAGTATATTGGTGCTATTTAAATTGAGGTTAGGGTGGTAAGAAAAAATATTCGAAGAATTTTGATAATGTTTTGGAAAACTAAATTATTATTTAACATTTATATTTGAAAATACACTTGGTTAACAATTAAGGTGCGGCAGAAGGGAGCACAAGTATTTTTACAGTTTTTATAGAATTTACATTTTTTTGGCCAAAATAAATCAAACATTTCTCCAGTAGCAACATAGAGCTTAGTTTTCTGCACATGATAATATCAATAGATATTGAATATCTGTCAAGGGTGTCCTGGAATTTTTTCAACACTTTTTTCTCTTTATTTAAAAAGTTTTGACAAAATTCCAGGACATCCTTGACAGATATTCAACATCTGTTGATATTATCATTTGCAGAAAACTAAACTCTATGTTGCTACTGGAGAAATATTTGATTTATTTAGGTCAACAAATGTAATGCTATAAAAACTGTAAAAATACTTGTACTCCTTTCTGCCGCACCTTAATGTGTATCATGTCTAAATTAGAATAATGCAAGAATTTAAAAAAAAATCTAGCTTGTCAAATATTTTTTTATATAGTAACTTTTATAGCGTTTTAACATAACGGTTACGAGGCAGGTAATGTTTGGAAATACAGCCAGTATTATTGTGGATGGACGATTGGGAACCCATACTGGTCAATCACATGTGAAAAACCACCTCCAATGCACCCGGTTGAAATTCAGACTTCAAACAAAACGTCAACGATAATTTTGTTTACTAGATGATTGACGCCTTAGACCGCGTGGATAGCCAGCCAGCTATATAGCATAATATACACCTGTTTTTCTACATACCAGGGCTGGCAAAAAATTGTGAGAGTGCGTGGAGAATTCCTTTCACGTGTTCATATGAATTTTTTAAATATTAAAATGAACTTATGAAGTTTTTCGACATCATTATTAGCTATTAGAACTTATTACTATGTGTTATTGTTTTTATTTACAAAGATAAATAATATAAGTTAAACGTCTTAGAAAATAAATTGTTACTGCATGAATAACCTAGTTTAAGAAATTACATATTATTTATAATTAATATCAATTCAAAATTTGATGTGTTGCTGGAGAACATTTGAGAAGATCAGGTGGACATACAAGGTGACAAAAGAAGAAGTCCTAATAAGAATGGGTGAGAAGAGAACCATTTTGGATGTGATTCTTGGGTACAAAGCAAACCGGATCGGACATATCCTCAGGAAGAACTGTCTTCTGCATGACGTCAAGGAAGGAAAGGTTGAGGGAAATAGGAGCTTAGTATGGAGGAATAAAATATTAGATTACTGGAAGGAAAAAATAAAATTCTGAGAGCTCAGGGAGGAGGCAGAGGACAGGGTGCATTGGCGGTCCAAGTTAATTGACAAACGGAATGGACCTGTTGTAAGACAGAACACCTACTTATAATTATAACTCACAAGACACAAAATTAAATACTTTGTGACAGAAATAAGAAAAAATTTGATGTACTGTACTGTACACTAAACCAAAATAATGATTACATTTTAAGATTTTATTGAAATTTCAGAGTCAGGAGAAAACAAACTTTATACAGCAGTGAATACCACTTTTCAATAAATTCTTCCCGGATGCCATAGGCTCACTATCTCAGATGTGGATAGTTTAATACATAGTATATAATTATTTACGAAAATATATTCTAAACGGAGGTGTACTTTATCTCTAAAGGAAATATTTTCCTTCTTTGTTTCATTTCTCCACATACTAAAATGTAAACATTTAGAGTTTAGAGCATTTTCTTTTTAAATTAATGATATTGTCTCGTCAAAACGTTGTAACTGGTGTAGTAATGTCGCGTACGAGCTGTTGCCAACTAGGAGAACATCACATTCCTTTCCTACGGCGTGATAATTTTGGAGTGCCCCACTGCCTACCACCTCTCTCGCAGGAGTTAAGAACATTTCCTAGGAGTTTTCTTGCGCGTGCGCGCCTGGTGAGAATGTGCGTGTGTTCATTAAGTTGCATTATAACGCAGTCTTATTCTAAACTGTCTCGCGGGTTAACTTTTGTTTCCCTCGGGGTGGCAGAGGGGCAAAGTTGCACATGCGACACTTAAACAGGACGACTTAGTACTTAATACACTCTTCCAATCTAGCTATTTTTTTTAACCTATTGTGTACGCACAACACTTCAAACTATCTTTGTTATTTTAAAATGGAATTTGAAAATATTTGCATCAAACTTTTACTGTAAGGTATGATAGTATTTAAAAGAAATATTAATGGGTTCCCCTCCCTACCTTGAGGAAGTTTTATCCAGTCTATATGCTTTTATTTAATTTCCCACAAAATCTAGATCAAATTCTGACATTCACAAAACCGAAGATTTGTAACTTTTTCCCCCCCCCCTTATTATTTTCGCTAATGGCAAGGTAACGTTCTGAGATTTGGTTTTTGTGTACATCTTGGATTTAAGTTTGGTTTAATCGCTAATTATAACCAGTGCATCGTAAGCCTTTTGATAAAGTTTGAGGAAAAAACAGTATTTAAGCTCTAATAATTTTAAACGAAACAATAGGCTAATGATTACTATAAATGCAAATAAGGTAATAATTACATTATAATATAATGTAATGATTACAATTAAATCAAATAATTTAATTATTACTTTATAATATGATTATATAAAAACAGAACCGTGCTAAGGGGGAGTGTTTTAGGAACTCAAAACCCCTGAAAAGTTATTTTTAATATTTTTTTAATGTATTCCTTTATGATTCTTCTTAAGTTTGTAGATTATTAGAGCCTTATAAACTTCACTTGTAGACCCAATTATGTTTTAAATCCTTTTGAATTGCTTAAGGAGAAATTTAATATTAAAAAATAAAGCTGTATTCAAATTTCCTGTTGGAGTCTTCCAAATGTACCTTTACGGGTAGGAACATCCCAAAATAAATTTTTGAGTACGGGCTGTAATAAAAATAATAAATAATATCAACTAACTATAACTTTTATAAATATGTTTAATTAAATAGACTAGTGGAGTTGGTGAAGTTAAGTAAACCAAGATTAAACACAATAAGTAGATTTTATTGTTTACACTTTTAGTACTTCGTACCGGTTTAATCTAAGGGAAAAGCTATGAGAGTAAATCACAATCAACTGGAGCTTCAGTTACACCTAGAGAAGACAGAAAATCCCCTTTTGGGTTTTTAGATTTTACGTTTAACACTAGTTATAAACGACTTAATCTAAACGGCTGGGGGTGATGTGTTTAGTTTTAAAGTAGATGCGTTATTAGGCTATAAGAGAGGCTGAAAAACGACAGTGAAACTAGTTTTATAATTATCCTCAGCACACCCAACCGGGCTCGAATCCCGACCTCTATGCTAGAGGCGACTAGCTGTAATGTTTGTGTGACGTCTTAGTTCACTTGAATTGTTTGCACTCAACCTGTCTCTATGGATATTATATATGTCTAATAACCCACCTAAATGCAACCACTCACATCGGTGGACACGTGGACTAAATGTCATGCTAATCTAGTATGATTTTCCGGGTACAAAGAGGTCGGGGTTTGAATCTCATACGAAAGTATTGATAGTTTTTTTTCTTAAATCTACTCCTAATTTTTCCAAACTCAAAAGAGAGTACATATACTCTAAATTCCACCTTCCTCCTCGCTACCTTATAAGCGCAGTTAAAGCCCAACCGAGTAATAAGAACGCTGTGAAAATAAATAAATATATCTGATTAGAATCTAACCGAAGTCTCCTAAGCTAATATCCAGGCACTTTATCCTTGCATACAACTTTCGTGATCAATACGTTAGTGTAAATCTGAACTTGAGGATCTACGTGACAAACGAATCGGATGGGTTGGCGGGGGTTTCCAACAAACGCTTCTTGTTCGCTGCCGGTACTTAGGCTGCTCTTCACCGGAGAAGAGTGTATATTTGTGTTTGCGAGCCGCACCAGTTTTAGTTGGCGGCGGATAATTGCTCTCTCTCGCCCTCTTCGCTCAACATTCCTGCCGGTAATGGGTGGATTACCTGCAAATTGCGTGAGACAAACAATTTAACCCGGGTTCGAGCCGGCGCGGCGTTTACTTTCTTGAAATTCCCTTCCGGTTTTCTCTCACTCTTTTTTTATATGTGTATACGAGTATATACTAGATACATTTTTTAAATCCTTTTTTCATCTTCCACACCGTGACATATTTTATAGTACACCTCGACGTCCATGGACATGATGACCTAGTGACTCTGTGGGAATCTAGGACAGGTGACTAGGAGATCATGCTTCGGTTCAAAAGGGTGGGACCATTGATAAGTCTTAAACAGTGAGTTAAGAGAATTTATTGGAAATGTTATCTCAAGTATTTCTTTAAATGAAAATAATGAAGTGTGCTGAGGTGTCACTCGTGACTCCTGAGGGCTCGGATCCTGGACAGGGGGAACGCCAGGGAAAATTCCAAGGATAATGAGTCTACCCACTACACTAGAAGCTACTAGACGCAAATCGCCACTACAAATTAATATTTAAGACTAATTAAACATATTTGTGTTGTACTCTCTTATTTGAATCCAATAACATCCATTGGTGCACCTAAGGGGTAGGGGGCAAAGCAAGTGGGGCATCTGCCCTTACTCACCCCAAGACCATAAGTAACGTAAATACAAGCTTAAACAATCTTGAGTGCAAATATAATATAGAGCACTGAAAATAATTCAAACGCACCAGCTAAATTACAAGACAAGGCGTACGACATGGCATCCAAAAAGGTTTACTATTGTACGCCTTAAAATTATCCTTACAATTTTCAAACCCTTCCTTCACCTCTGACAAGACGTGTATTAATCACAACTTGTGAATGTTAGGAATGCCAGGCCTCCACCGTGGTTCGGATCTCACGTTACACTCTAGGTCCTTCATTTCATCTCACAATCACCCTACCATTACACATTAGCGTAAGAGCGTATAACCCGAACGAGTAGTAAGACGCGGTGCAGTGCTGCTGCTGCTAATAATAATAATAATAATAATAATAATAATAATAATATACAATTTCCAATCGAGAAAATAAACAAGAATAAATTTGATATATTTGAATAAATTTGATCTTCCTAAAGTAAACTTCTGGTTGTACCACAAACCATATATGAGAGCTCAAAAAGCTACTAAATATAATTTAGTATGCAGCGAGTTCTCCTTTAAAGTTTGTTCTTACCACGCGATTTAAATATAAAGCGATCAGCGTAATGAAGCTTGTTTTCTCGAGAAGCCTATTACGCGACTCCCCGCTTGTAGAACCTTGTTTCTTCGCCACTAGAGCTGCAATTGCGCCTGCCTCGGTCTGTTTCCAGCTCGATGGCAGTCATACAATAATTGTTTCCTCTTTACCTTCTATTCTGAATCATGTAATCATGATTTTATTTCGGTATTTTTATGTTTCATATTTAATTTCTTAACATTATTTTATATAAATATCATGATGCAGATTAGTATATAATCAAAATGAACTATAAAACATGTCAAATGTATGATCGGAAAAGGAATTTTTCATAAGTCTGATCAGTATCTAACATCCTCAAACCTATATTTCCCCTTTTATATAATGTCTTCTATAACGCGATGTTTTTCTGGAATACAACTACCGCGTTATAGGAAACCTTCCTGTATCCACACTCCAAATCACGTGTCTTGGAGCTTTTTTTTTACCTGGGTATTAAGGTGGGACTCTTTGGGCTATTTCGGATCTAATAACGATTTTAGCCCTCAATATGGTTGTAAAAAAAGAAATATTTAGCCAATATTATATACGTTTAATTACGTCTTCTGAATTAAATTCAGCAGCATTCTATATAAAAAGCTATAAAATGTTTTACTAAATTTATTATGAAGGTTAAATGACGTTTTAGGAAAAAATATTTACCAATACACTAACTAGCTCACTCGATATTTATAAACATGAATAAGAACGAATATGCGATGAATATGTGCGAAAAAGCGTGATTTATTATTTTATTCAAATAGCCCTTGATCCAAATTACTACTTTATACCGATATAGTGTCAATGCTGATAAAATAATAATGTTATGCCCCTTCGCGCTGTTTCTTGGTTACATATGAGAAATGACTTATGTTGAAACTTTCCACATAACTGTACCAGCGGAAAAATAAGTAGGCCTACAGATAATTTTCAAACAAAGCAAAGATACCTTCCTGGATCTAGTGCCTACCAACAAGACGATTCTTGAATATAAATGCTCCTACTTAATAGAAATCTAATTTATTGGCGCTGGAATGAATGCAATTTGTTATAAATTAATTATAATATTTAATTAGAAACGGGAGGGTGGATGACATTGAAAAACAGCAGCAATCAGTTTCTGTGTTTTACTATGTCAACTATTTTTCCCTGTATTTTTTGACTGTTCACGTGCACCACCTTTTCAAAAATGTTTTTAAATTCTTTGTGTTGTTTTTAATTTTATAAAGATGATTAATTTGACTGTTTGGATAATAAAATCCAAACAGAAAAACTAAAATATATTTAAATATTGTGTCAGATATATTTTAAATAACTCTTTAAAACTGCAATCTGATCATCTTTACTTTGTATGCATGGGGACTGTGATTGAGAATTATTTAAATTTGAGATCTAAAGTAAATTAAGTGGCTGACACGCAAAAGAAAAAAGATAGTCTTATGATTTTATATTTTTCAATGCTTCAAAAATTAGATGGAAAAAAAAGGACGATAAACTATGTCCGTGAAAAATGTTTGGAATTTTTTGGCTGTGCCGTGTTATGTATTGTGGCGGTGAGAGAATAAATTAGTTCAATTCTAGCTAAGTCCACTCCGCGTGTGGGCTTCGCGTCTCTGTGACCAAACGTAGATAACTTTGGTGGAGACTAAGTTTACCTGTTCATTGACGGAGGAGCCAACAGAGCGGGCCAAAAAGCTCTGCTTTGACTCCACTCTTCGGCAGGAATTCCAACACAAGAGAAGGGAAAAGGCAAAAGGCGACAACTTAATTCCTTACACCAGAAAATAAAAACATAAGAGAAAGAAAGAAAGACAAAATAAACTAAACACGAGCATACTTCAAAGAAATGTAGCTCAGGCACTCTTACTTCTTCTTTTTTGTTAGCACGGATAAAGAATCAACAAGGTAAGGTAAGAAACTTTCTTACGAAAGCACTATTTTTATTTCCCATTACATTTGCTATTTTTGAGTCTCGAAAGCAAGCTAATTTTAAACAAAAATATACATTATTTAAGATGAACAAACCATAATAGTTTTTATCTTAATATATTCATAAAAATATAAGTTATTAATTAATTAATTTGTTGTTTATATGAGCTTTTTCTGAGAAGGTTTCTCTCATACAACATTCATAGTCTCGACGGTAAGCTGTTTTTAAGATTTTTGAGACAAATAGTCTTTGAGGTCCGTATGAATGGTCGCGTGGACCAAGGCGTCAGTCTCTTCTTGTCTGGTTTTCCAGTTACGGCATGATTGTAATTCTAACCGCTGACGCGTGTAATGAAGTGTTTTTTCTAAGTGGTTCCCACGCTATTTACACACAAATTCGTGTAGAACTAACTTTCTCTCCCCCCCTCACAATAATGTAAATATGTGGATAGTCTGGACGGGTAGGGTAGTTATTACTGGATCAAAACATTAATATAATTTGTTTATTATGATGTATTCTATTGTGACTCAAGTGTGAGAAAGTGTTAATTTTATTTGAAATATATTGCGCATTCATCAACTATTTTGCTGGCACCGAGTCTTACTACATGTCCAGGCTATACGCATCTTAACTAGGTTAATGGGGTAGTGATTAGGAAGGTATAGTTTATAAGAAATGTACACGCTTTTACATTAAGGAACCCTTAGAACACTCGGCAGGGATTCGAGCCACGATATCCCCGTCACCGGCAATCCAGATTAGATTAAGATGATATGTATCCCACGTATGGGTACGTTGGCGTTGAAATTTAATCTTTTCTTAGGGCAATCAGATGAATTTCGAGTAAATAATTGAACTAGGAGATCCAATGAGTTAGTGAATAGCCTCATTAGTGTAAACAAGTTTTAGGCAACAGCATCAGCATTTGTTTGAAGTGAGGATTATATATATATCCCCAATACAGAGAGAAAAAAAAATCTTATGCCTCCGATCCTGGACTGAGTCAGGAGAGCTAACCCCTCACCTAACCTTGCCTTTAAGAAAGCCTTAGGTTCAAAAATACTTTCATTTCAAAGTTGAGAACATTAGGGGAACCCTTCCAACCCCTCAATGTTTATCGAACGGTTGGTGCCTTTGACGACCGCACGTGCGTGTGCGAAACCCTCGCGAGGGGGGAGGAGGGTGTTTCGTGTGTGTTCGCGTCTAAATCTACACGCGCGTGCCTCTCATGCATTCCTCCTCACGCCGTGTTACCTGTAATGTCTCGACGATTTACGGCGACGCGACGCCGTGCGCCCGAGCGAATCTCGAAATAGTTGGCTCGCTTCTCACCCCCCCTCTCTTCTCCATCCCCTTCTCTACGTTCTCCCCGACCAAAAACAGTTTTATAACGCGTCGGGTACAGTCTCCGATACGGAAAACTTGGGACTGGAGATGTGTTTCAGCACTTTTTATTTGTAAAGTTTTAGGCCTATCTGACGTTCACTGTATAATACGTGTCTTACAAACTAACGTGACAGCACGTCTCATACTAGACATCATTTGCACCTATATATTTACTAATTGTATTGCAGGATTAATCATTATTCTGAAAGTATACATCTTAAATTGTAATTTCGGGAACCGAACCGAAGTCTCTAGACGTATCGCCTACTCTAACCACTTAGCCAATGGAACAGTTTCATGTTTTTAATAAGAGTTATCCAACTTTCATACTGACAACTTGAAAAATTACTTGCCTTGGTGGCGTAGTTGACTAACGCGCTAGTTGTGTTGAGCTCGACTGTTGAGGATGGTGATATCGAGGTTCGAATCTCGGTTGAGTGAACTGTTTTTTTTTCTTAAATTGTTTTCCACTCTCCTTCCATGCAAATGCGGGTTCACTTCCTCTAATTCAACCTTCCCAATTCCTAATCCATTAGCGTAATTAGTACTTAAAGCGTATAACCTCGAACGGGTAGTAAGACCCGTTGCTAAATAAATAATAATAATAAACTTGAAAAGTTATTTTATTCTCCTGCACTCAGACATAAAGTCATGTGAGCTATTGATTTCAGTATTTATTACTATTATCAATACCTATAAAATAATATTAATGCTATAGAGAAATTTTATCTATTTTGGCCGCAAACAATCCTGTTTGTATTTTCTAGGAGGATTGGTTTAGACATTCCCAGTTAGAACTTTCCTCTCTCTTGCTGTAGAACGGAAAGGTTTTATTAAACCTGAAGACTACCCAAACAGATGAGTCTCACCTGGAAGACTGGTTTGACACCGAACTGGTGCTCATTTTCTTAAAATTCAATAAGTAGCTTTTGTTTCTGTTTTCGGCTGAATGCCTGTTCTTCTTTCCTATTTTTATTAATTTTGGTCTTACAAAATTATATAATTTATACTTTAAGTTGAACCTAATTCAATGGCTTTGTACTCTTTTCTAATGACGCTATTTTTTTACCATTTTAATATAGAGCTAATATTCCATGTCTTGAAATATCTGGAATTGATACAAAATTTGTAATTTGTGTAAGTAAAGGGAGCTTTTGATTTGAACTAGTGATTATAACCTGGCTTATAAAATAGAGCTGCTTCATAAAGTTGTTAATTTCTAGTTCTTTTTAATGAATAATGTTCTAGGATTTCCTAATTTGAACGAGCTCAGGTTTACTAACGGCATCTTGTTTCCAACCCCTCTGGGTAATTAGTCACTCACTTAAATTAAAAAAAGTACACATGCTTAAGGCAATAAATTACTCGGTAACTAAACCACCTACAGCAAAATTGTACAGTGATTCTCAACCCTCCATCCCTTTCCACTCCTTTTACCATGGAGGTGTAGGATGGATCCGGGGTAGGCGTAAGGTCACGAGAAAAACTAACTTGTAGGTGAAAATAAAAATATTAATAATGTAATAAGATGTGTCTTTTCAGTCTTAGTTTATAAAAGTGGTGTATAATATTCTATCTGTGGTATATATATATATTTACGTTTAATGATACTCTTTTAAAGTAGTTACCAAATCACTGTCAAGACGAAGAATAATGACTTTAATTATGTTTCATTTTCACCTCTTGGATTATTTAACTTAGGTATAGGCCTATATTTATTAGACGTAAATATGTGGTTTGTACTTATATATTAAATTTTAAATTTGATATGATATAGGGTTGGGTGGCTATAATTATAACGTGCATGAAAATGTGAAGAAGGAAGCGTATGGAGGGAAATAAATTTTTTAAATTGGGGAAAATTAAAGGGGTTAAAGGGAGGGGGAGAAATTAAAAATGTAGCGTGCGCTCTAAAATATTGGGAACTACTGGCTTAGGTTTTTTTTACATGTTATATATAATTAATGTTATTTTAATATTTATTGTATCAACTTAAAAAATATATGATAAACTTGGTAAAAAATTGGAACCCAATGTTAAGTTCATTTGAGTATCTATTGGAATGTGACATAATTTTTAAATCAGAGACCTTGGGTCTAGTGCCCTTACGCTCTTATCACAGCTATTCAGCGAGCGTCATCTTGTCCAAGTTCATATCCCTATCTTTTGTTATTTAATGCAAAATCTAGTATAGACTTGTGATACTGTCAGCAACTGAAGATTCATCAGGAACCACGGTATGGTGTTTGATGGTCAGTTTTTAAACCGCCGAGTGTTGAATGCTGTGTACATGGGCTATATATATTTTATCTATAAGAAATTGAAATAAATATTTTGTGAGAGGTATTTGCGGCTTACAAACACAATTAAAGTATTTCATATACACCAAATATATATATATATATATATATATATATATAAATATATATATAATTTATTTAACCGTAAAAAGGATTAGATTTAATTCAATTTCCTTTAAATTATTTTGGAGCAAAACTGAAATAGTTTAATGTGGCGTTTAATATATATATTTTCTAACCACATTTGTATCTTCAGACGAAATTTAAAATAGCATTAAGAAGCACAGTATTAAAATTACTTGTAATATTTGGTACGAATTATGTGACACTCCCTAATATATGTGTGTATATATGTATATACAATTTAACGGAAATTGAATTAAATCTAACTATTTTTACAGTTAAATAAATTATTTATATTTCTTCGAACAAATGTTTTTAGTTTTTGAGGGGGAAAAGAAAAGAACTGGCTATTTTGGTTTTGGTGGACGTATTCAAGGTCATTTCAAGGCCAACTTTGTTTTTTAAATGAAAACCAATACTTTTTATAACAATTTAACTTAATAAAGAATAATATAATGTAATAAAAAGTTATTGAATACAATTTGTAATAAAAAAAAATACAAGTTAAATATCTTCGAATTTGCTGTCTCATATATACAAAAATAATTTATATATATAAATTATTTTTGTGAAAAATGAAATGCCACTAAAAATTATAGGCTTTTATTTTTAAAAAAACAAGGCTCACCTTGAAATAATCTCGAAGACGTTAACTAAATCAACAATAACTTGTGTTATTCTCTTTCCCCTTCAAAAACAAAACACTTTTTTACGAAACTATTTTTTCTAGAATGCTTTGTTTTCGGGATAATCCTATTCTGGTCTATTAAATTAAATGACTTACCTGGTATACCCCAAACTGAAGGTTACGTGTTTTAAGTTGTAAGTCTAGCAAAAGGCTAAATTATATAGTTGGTGACGGTCGACGTTCAAATCTTATCTGGGTTCTGGTGTAATTATTTACATTTTAATGCTGGTTCATTACCTCTAATCCAACCTCTAAATCTTTACCCCATAGCTTAAGCAATTCATAACCATTGTGCTAAACTTATAACAGTTAATAAAGCCATAACAAATAATTTTTATCTCTAGTTAACATCTCCGACCAGGCCCAATTTATAGTTTTCATAGAAAGGGCCTTAAACGGCTAGAAAAGTTAACAGATCTACTTTTATGTATGCATACGTCAGCGAGTGTACGCCACCTGGGTCTCTCATTAGCGGTCCCGAGACAACGTTAACTCGTGAAATATCGGCACCTTTCTCGCCTCGCCTGCCACTTCTCACCCCCTCTCACCCCCACCCTCACCCTCTTTATGTTCCTACAACTCAGGCCGTAGACAACACACAGTCAGATCACCAGACATAGAAACTTAACTGTCGATTTAATAATTCTCTTACCCACTTCGGTGGCCGCATGGCTTAAGGCGTTAATCTCGCAATTTACTAGACTGCCGAAGGCGGGGAAATCGTGGTTCGATCCCGTTTGGGTGTACTGAGGGTTGTTCCCCTAAGGGATTTTCCACTCTCCTTCCACGATAATGCGGGTAGACTTCCTCTATATCCAAGCTTCATAATCCTTAACACATAGGTGTAATTAGTACATAGGCGGTTATAAGATGCGGCAATAAAAAAACCTTGAATTACTTTCATTTGATAAAACTGCCCCATTTGACAAGTGGTATCTAGTTTTACATTTTATAATTTAATATTGATAATTTTTCGATAATTATATTATTTAGCACCGTGTTTTACTACCCGTTCGGGTTATACGCTTTAAGTAATAATTACTCTAATGGATTAGGAATTGGGAAGGTTGAATTAGAGGAAGTGAACCCGCATTTGCGTGGAGGGAGAGTGGAAAACCGTTTAGGAAAAACCACACCCAGTTCACCCGGCCGAGATTCGAACCTCAATCTACCCGTCCTCAGGAGTCGAGCTCTACACGACTAGCGCGTTAGCTAACTACGCCATCGAGGCGGGTTTCGATAATTATATATGCTCTATTATTTGTGTTCTCTAAAAGGTTATTTCAGTGATGTTACGATTACACAACTGGTCCAACCTAATCTTAAGAGAGTCAACGTTAAGGGCCCCTTGTTTTCACGAATTTTCTGTGCCACACAATCATTTTTTATAGCAATAATAACTGTTAGCTCATTGCTAGCCCTTGATATCCAGACTAGAATAATTTGTTACTACGACCGTCAGATTCATTGGCGAGTACTCATACCCTTCTTTACATACAGTGTGATTTTCAACCATCTTTCCAAGAGACTTTGAGTGAATATGTGTTTTAACTACCATCTTCCTACCAATATTATCTTATATCAAGTCGTTGATGACCAGTATGTTTAAAAAAATTAATCAATTCTATTAGAGGTTTTGACTGGCTGGAATTATTTGAAAATTACGGAAATTCCAGGAAAAGCTCAGGAATATTTACAAGTTAAAAACAAATGGTTTGTAACAACACCATTGCGTCTTACTACCCATTCGGGTTTTACACTTATGTACTAGTTACGCTAATGGCCTAGGGATTATGAAGGTTATACTTAGAGGCAGTGTACCTGCATTTGCTTGGGGAAAGAGAGGAAAACCGTTTAGGAAACACCACCCTCAGTACACCCAAATGAGATCGACCCAGGATTTACCCATCGTCGGCAGTTTTGTCTTGCGAGAGTAGCGCCTTAGACCATTCGGCCAACGAAGTGGGTAATACCAATTTTAATATGACGAATTGTTGGCTCAACATATCTAAATATTATACATCTAATAGGTATGTAAACTATTCCTGGTAATCGTGTCACTGAATTGACGATGACGGGAAGTTAGGGATTTGAATACCAGTTAGGTAATATGTATCAATGCTAAAAACACATGAAATATTCTCTAGGGCATTCTAAATTTAAAAAATGGCTGAGAATCATTTTCAAATAAATTATAAAGATTCTAATTTATAAAAAAACATCTGTTGAGCACTTCTTAAAATAGCCCTAAGTTTTTAGAGGCATCCGATTTTTAAATATTTGCTGAATGAGGACTTCTCCAAATGACCTCTAGAAATATCCGAATCTTAAAATATTCTGGGAGGAGCAAGCACTATTCAAAATATCTGTTAAAAAGAGTATAATTTTAAAAACTCTTCAAACGAGGACTACTATAAATAACTTCGAAGAGCATAAACTTTTTAACACTAACTGAGGTAGGGGATATTAGAAAGTCCCTAAAAATATTTTTGCTATCAGGATCCCCCTCAACCCCCCTTCAACTCTTATATAAATAAAGTTCGACCACTACTGTGTAAAATAACAATGTTTTTATTTCTTAGGGTTGAATAATTGTAAGTCTTAACATCGCTGTCATAAATTAAATATTTTGAGCACCCTCCTTCCCAAAATTAAATTCACCTTACGCCCATGCTCACTTCACAAACGCAGTGTTGTAATGGCATTACTCACATTGCATTGACTGTCGCAACTTGTCTTGGGCAGCTGAACGGATATTTATAAATACATGCTTTTTTAAAACTTTTTTTCAAATTAGTTTTGTAGAATGAGTACAAAAACATTTTTTGTATAAACTTTACGTTGTTTTTGCTTGGAGTTTTTTCTTCTTCTAGCACCACTTCTTACTACCCGTTCGGTTTTTTACGCGTTTTAATTTTTATTTTCAATTTATCTTTGTTAGACAATGGAAAAAGGCCAAACAAATGTCAAGCTATTGTAATCAACTTTCACACATCAATCTAACGTTGTAAGAGGGACAAACAAAGTTTGAATACTTATAATATGCATCTTATTACTAGACTATGTTTGGGATTTCCTCCTATATAGGCCTAGTATGATCACCGTATAAATAACCTTATATTACAATTCAGAACGCTGCTGTCTTTGTTTTCATGTATTTATACGCCAAGTCATATGTCCTTTTTTCGTTTCTTCTAAAAGGTTATTCTATGGCGTTTCGACTAGATGTACATTCACACAGATATTTCCATTTAGATTGATCTTTGTAGTGTTTGTTTGGTGCACCGTGTCTTACTATTGCCCATCCGAACTATCTACATAAACGTTTGCCTAGAAGGAGAGTGGAAAATCATTTAAGAGAAACAACCTCTATATACCATGCTGGGATTTAATCTCCCAACTCAGCGTCACTGACAAATCTGACGACGGGATTTTCGTTTATTCCACATGATCATCGATAAGAGTAATTAATTGTTAAATCATGTTTTGAAATAGAATGTGCCTTAATAATAATAATAATAACAATAATAATAATAATAAACCTTCGGTAGCCGCGTAGTCTATGACATCACTTTTGCAATAAATTGGCCTGCCGATGACAGGCTCAAATCCTGGCCGGGTGTGCTGATGGGTTTTCCCCTAAAAGCGCTCTCCACTCTCCCTCCACGCAAATGCGCGTACATGTTCTGTAAATTCAATCTTCTTCATTCTTAACACACTAGTGTAATTCGTACATATGCGCACAACCCGAATGGCTAGTAAGATGTGGTGCTAAAAAAACTTAATAAATGAATAGTACTATAGTAGTTTATTATTATTATTAGCACTGCGTCTTACTACCCGTTAGGGTTGTACGCACGTACGCTAATGTGTAATAGTAGGGTGATTGTGAAATGAAATGGAGGACATATGGTTTAACGTGGGATCCGAACCACGGTGGAGGCCTGGCATTCCACACATTCACAAGTTGTGATTAATACACGTCTTGTCAGAGAGTGAAGGAAGGGTTTGGTAATCAGATAAATCTGTGCCGGGACCGAGGATTGAAACTTGGACCCCCAGCACAAAAGCCTGACACCTTACCCTTAGACCACCAGGCTACCCAATATAGTAGTTAATAAATTAAATAATTTAACCATACAAAATATTTATAATAAAGTAACAAATGTTGATGCAAGTATAACTTACACGCAAGATTTATATCGCATTTATCACATATGTTATTTCCACGCGTCTATTGAAATTAATTAAGTTTTTTTTGGGGGGGATTGTAAAAATAATAGAGATGGCACGCGGGGAGGAAGAGGAAAAACTGTTTTCCCCCCTGTAACGTTGGAATGCGCCCGTGTGTCACTGTCAAGAAGTAAAACATAGCGAGTCGACTCGCAATCCAAGTAAACTGTTGAAAGTGTTTTGTGTTGGCAGAGCAAGCCGGCTGGTCGGCCTAAGGTGCTTGCTTCTTCTCACCTCACTGTCGGGTTAATTAGGTAAACACACGGCGACCCACATCCAACCGCCCTGCTTCATTTACTAGCGACAGCTCTTCATTGAAAGCTCAGGGAGGAAACAAATCACTAATTAATGAAGCTTCATGACTCGAGGAATGATGACATGAGTTTGGAACTTTTAAAATAATAATAATTTATTAGTATGATTTAATACCCATCTGTCCAACCCACTTCGATGGTCGAATGGTATAAGGAAGACGTGTCAGACTCGTTTGGTCAAAATAACCACATTGACTAAAAAAACCTCGTCCTCCTCGTCGATCTGTTTAGGTTACACGCATGTTTACTAACTACGATAATGAGTTTGAGATGAAGAAGGTTGAATTTAGAGGAATTGTACGTGCATCTGCGTGGAAGGTGACTGGAAAACTATTTAGGAAAAACCTCCCTGATTGGAATTCAAACCCTGATATACCTGCCATCGGAAATCTAGTCTAGTCCGAGATTGATGCCTAAGACCAGACAGTCTAAGTAGGTCACATTGAAACTAAAAATAAAAATAAAAAAAATCATGAGGGTCCACACTACATATATTTGAAGCGCAAATGTAACCATTTTGGGGGAATTGATCTTTGGTGAGTAAAGGTATACCAAACTCACCTGCTAGATTTCCCCAAATAATGACCAATTCCCCAAAGTCATTCTCTCAAATGCTGTACCTCTACAAAGTTTACAAAAATATGAATCGTGTCGCATTATTTGTTGGTTCATAAAAGGGTCTGTGGCCGCACATAATCGCGGATCGGGCAAATGTAAGTTTGACTGCCTATTCCAAGGCGCCCCTCTAGCAGTATACTGCCGATGATAGGAAGAATATAAACCTGTTTAATTCAAAATAGTGTTTTTATTTTAAATTACCCCCTAAATACTTATAATTTATTTAACACAATAAGTAAGCAAAATACAGTAAAAGTAATATAATTAAATATTAATGCTAAATTAAGGTTTAGAGTAAAGAATTGTGGGGCCATAATATGTGAGTGACTCATACTACCATACGGTAAATGAAAATTAATGTGCGATAAGAAATGAACACATTAATGATAGCAAATAAAACGTTCGCCAATTTTGTATTTTCATGTATCCACCTTTTAATAACAATTGATACAAAACCGTAATTTATTCATGATATGGTTATTTTAACTAAGAAAAATAATAAAACTGGCCCTAACCATCCCCCCTGAACTGCTTGTTATTCGGTCGCCGGGAGGTTGGCTGACTCTAGAATAAACTAAATACGGCCCTAACCATTCCCCCTGAACTGTTTGTTATTTGGTCACCGGGAGGTTGGCTGACTCGAGACTAGACTATGAATAACGTCCTAACGGTCCAGTGTCCGACTGCCGGAGAGGACCAAAATCGTATATTTTAAATCGGCTCTTTACTTTTTTCAGTAAAATAACGTCCTGCGTTAACGCTCTGGGTTCTAGTTGTTGATTTATTACTATAACTAATTGTGGACAATCCCTTTACAATCATAAAAATGCGTGACCTAAGCAACTGAATCCAGTCATTTTGGAAGTGTTTGTAGTAAATGATAGAGACCGTCTACTCCCGTTTGACGCTGGGGACTGCCTCCCTCATCAACTCTGGTCGTTTATAACAAGTGGACCGTGGTGCAATGGAGGTCTTCAACTGTTTGAATGTGCTATACGTCACGGCGTGATTATGACAATGATACAAGTGAGGTGGGAGGGAGAAGGAAATTAATGGCTGGGTATCAGGATTAATTTGGTCGACTGGATATATAGCTCACCTGCTTCTACTACTGCTGCAACTCATGATGGGTGAGGGAGGGTGGGGGAATATGATGGTGGTACGG
>CABFVX010000053.1:359944-396971 GCA_902151425.1 Timema shepardi
GTTGAGGGTGAGTCACAAATAAAGTTCACTGACGCACTATTTTCAATTAAATCCACAGTTTCGTTTCCTGTTGATTCAGGATTTTTTTTCTTGAAAAAACAAAATAAATCTGTCTGTCCCTTTCTTTTTGACATTATAATATCAATTCTTGCATTCAAATCACATTACTAGCAAAGACAATAATTTTTCACAAAATTGAATAGCAGGAGGAAGTATCAAAGTCACAGTATCACAATGACAATAAGCAGTAGCACAATAACCATAAAAAACAAAACACAAATATCACACTCACAGTTTACTAAGAGTAAAGAAAACCATCATAGGTCATTATAATCACAAAGAGACTGAAATATTTATAAATTACACTTTATTGCACATAAGCATTAACAAAACGAAACACACACCACGTCTAAGACCACTCGAACGAATCGCTCCGGTATACTAAAAGTAAATATTTCCAGCTACCTCTGACTGGTTTGAAACAGATTAGCGTACTTTTCACTGGAAGGGGGTAAGTATTTCTAAAAATAGCACACTCCACCCCTCTTTAACTCGGTCCATTACTTGTGTTGAAGACAGGTGTATGAGGTGAACAGCCTGCACTAGGAATTCAGTAGGGGTGTGCAAATCTTCGAAATGTCAAAGTCAAAGTTGAAGCCTAAGTCACCTTCGATTCGACTTCGTCACTTCGACAACCACTATAACCTTAGCATCTTGAGACGTTTTGAAGTTATAATAAAACCTCTATAAATAACTAAAATATTTGAGAATCACTAATTACTACCCATTTAAATAAATTATAATAATCACATAACAGCAATAAAAAGTATTTTAACACTAACTTGATATTGAATTATATCTACCTATAACGCAAGTAGGAATAAACTCAGATATGTCGGCATAAAAATAATATAATATAGTGTGTTTTTTCCCTACTAAACTTTCTCTTTATTTAGAAGTTTTAGTAGATAATTTAAAAATTAATGATAGTGTTATTTGATTTAAAAAACTGTATTCGCACATCCCTAGGAAAGATAAAAACTTGTATGATTTAATTTTTTGGTATTTTCTTTCTAAATATACATTTTTTAAATTAATTTTCTTAACACCACAGGGGGGTCAGCTGACCCTTTGACCCCCCCTGTATCCGCGCCTGCCCACAACCCAAATGCAGTGTGTGTAAGTGGGTTTTTTTATTACCAAACTCCGACCTAAAAAAATTTGCTTTAAATCTTACTTAAAAAACGATTGATCGGCATAATAATCGCCGATTACAATTAATTTCCGATTCAATAATAATCGCCCGATAACGATTCATCGGTATACCCATCGGTACACCATATATATATATATATATATATATATTTATAATAAATATACATACATATAAATATGTTTGGCAATTTTTCTGTGTTTTTTCAATCTTGTTTCTATTTTCTGATTTGGGGGTAATTGTCTTGTATGTATGCTCCTTTTAATCCACTTTTTTTTTCTCTGTAGGCCTAAATTTCTATCTTAGAATTGCGTCTTACTACTCGTTAGGGCTATACGCTTACATGGTTATCATGTTCTGCCTGTTTATTTCTACTCCTGATCATTCGTTCTTTTGTTTTTATCGGTCTCTAATTTACTTTTTTCTCTTTTACTGAATATTTTTTCATTTTGATTAAGGTCTAATGTGAAATTTAAATAACACATTTTTTTATAAAAAAATATTTTCTTAAAGATGAGCAAACATCCGACGTGGAAATATAAATATTGAAGCATTTTAATTAGTTCGAAATTCAACAAAATTTACGAATTAAGGGTTGAAGGTTATAATAATAATAATAATAAAAATACAGCTCCTTAACATTCTGACAATTTATTTTATTATCTTTCTTAAGTCAACAATCCGAAGGTGGTTTCTATCCATCCGGAGCTGTTCATGCTTTCAGCCCTTTGGTCGTCTAGTGCTGCCCTCACCATCTGGTAGAAATCTCTTGTAGTATGTGAGCTCAGAAAGTATGGTGATTCCTCGTTGTCTTTCACACTGAATGTCTGCGAGCGAGCCTGAAACGGCCTACTCATTTGGTCGGAAAGGTATTTTCATATATAACTTTTCTTGTGAGTACGTGTGCCAAGGGACCGTTCTTAAATTACACACGGGTGTTTTTAATTTATTTTGACTTTCTCTTCCTACCCCCGCCCCCCTTCACGTAAGGGATCGTGAGATTTTGCATCACTTCCTTTACCCCTCTCCTCTATCTTACATAATTTTTTATGATTTCGTAAATTATATTATTTTAATAGTTTGATTATCAACTTTTTTTAGCACCATTTATAACTACCCGTTTGTGTTATACGCCCGTGTACTAATTGCACTAATATGTTATGGATTACGAAGGTTTGATTTAGAGAAAATGCACCCGCATTTGCCTGGAGAGAGAGTAGAAAATCATGTAGGAAACCCCTCTCAGCACAACCGACTGGGATCGAGCCCCCTATATACACGTCTTCGGTAGTCTAGTCTAACACGAGAGTACCACGTTAGACCGTTCGACCTCCGAAGTGGGCGTATTTTTATTATTATTAAAATGAAAATTAATTTGTTATGCGTATTGTAATTAATTGTAATTAATTACAAAACACATGCTAAATTGTAATTAATTGTAACTGTGCAAAATGAGAATTCTATGTTTCAATTATTTCTATAAAATAGTGAAAACTTGTGTTTAAATTGAGGTTAATCACGTAATGAAAATAAAACATTTCAGAATTTTCTGATAAAAAAAAAAGGATTTTGTCTAACCATAAGCATTGATAAAAACCTTACTTAAGATGAATTCTACCCCTCCAGTACGCGTACCCCACGTTGTGAACCGCTGCTCTAGGGCATCGCGGCATGTGACCAGAAATGTTTCAAATGATGAGATGACAGTAAAATTACGCTATGTCCGTGACAAACATTAACAAACTATTGAGATTACTTAGTGTATAAATTTAAACTAAGTGTATTAAACTATTTGATTTATTTTGGCAAAAATGAATATTAAAAAAAATGTTTGCATAAAAACTGAAGGAAAAAAAGACCTTAACTCGCGTTCCCTTTCATCATACCTTACGTGTGTTGTTTTAGGCTAAGTTTGAATGCACTCTCTACACTATAGTTTAACCCTATTTTTTATAAGGTGTGCTGTAGGTATGAACGAGGTTGTTAGAATGTAGAGAAAATTAACCCGCATTTCTACTAGAGAGTGAGAAACAATTTTTTTTACATAAAAACAATCCCTCAGTATACCAGGCTGGGAATCGAACCCTGACCTCCCTTTCACCGGAAAGCCGGAGTAAACATTCTTGACGATTATACCACATGTCCAACGATGCGGGTGTGATTTTCCCCCACTTCGTTTTAGTACCCGGTCGGGTTATACGCATATATTATTAGTATTATTAGCACCGCGTCTTACTACTCGTTCGGATTATACGCACTTACGCTAATGTGTAATGGTAGGGTGATTGTGAGATGAAATGGAGGACCTAAAGTTTAACGTGGAATCCGAACCACGGTTGAGGCCTGGTTTTCCCCACATTCACAAGATGTCTTGTCAGAGGTGAAGGAAGGGTTTGGTAATCAGATAAATCTGTGCCGGGACCGAGGATTGAACCCCGGCCGCCAGCACAGAGGTCTGACACCTTACCCCTAGACCGCCAGGTCACCTACTATACGCATATAAAACTAATCAAACAAGGCGCATTTCGTTAGTCCCATTTTAGAAATGCCAACTAAACTAATGACATCAGAGAATAGCCTACTGGTGAACCCTCATCCAATATTTGACTTGGGGTTTTTGTTACAGAAGGAAGGTGGGGGAATGAGGAGGAAGCGGATATTTCGCGCGAGTAATAAACATCGTGGACACGTGTAATTGCCCATTTTATTTTGACTGGCTAGTAATGAAATTAAAGGGCTGACGACATAATGATCAGTTTCCCGTGTCTGGCTCAGTAGACGCGATGTTAACAGTTAGTCTGATGAGAGGAGAGAGAGAGAGAGAGAGAGAGAGAAAGAGGGATTGTATTGCGGGGAGGGGGAAGAACACGCACGCACACGGGCATGGTTTGAATTTGGAAACCCCCACAATTACGTGTATTGGTATACGGCGTCGCGGCGGCCAGGGTGCAGTAATTCATAGTTTAATTGACAGTTAGTGGAGTACAGGGGATGGTTGGGAGGGGTGGGAGGAGTAGAGAGGTAGGGTGGGGTTGTCGGCGAGGGTAAAATATGCCTCGACACTTTATTAGGATCAATTTACACCTCGACAGAGTCGAGTACGCGGTTTTATCACACTTCACCTACTCTTTTTTAAAACCATTGAAGCAATGATCTTAAGTCCCAGAATGAATACGCTTTGAGTGGATCGGATTTAGCATGGAGTACATTTTAGATTAGTTTGAATGAAATGCAAAGTGTTATTTTGAATCTATTCATATTGGGTAACCCTTTATGATACGTAAGACTTCGATGACTTTTTTTATAGTAAGATGTATTTTGTTGGTGTGTTTATAAAGTTAAGCACTTTATTCGTTCGACCAAACGTTTTATGGGATGGGCTTACTAGTTACCTCTTTATTTTTAGCACCGTGTCTTACTAACCGTTCGGAATATACACGGCTACCTCTTGATTATAGTAACTCTTGAGTCCCGAGATTCGAACCCAATCTCTCCGGCACCGTAAGCCAGACTAGACAAGACTATTGTCCTTTTCCACGTGACCACTGGAGCGTTTTGGCCCATAAAATATGTATGTTAATTATTTTAATGTATTGAACTATTCTCTAACTTGATATTTTAAAAATAAATTAGAGGTAGCTCGATTTAACGCACTATTTCTAAACACAATTCTTTAAAATAAATTTAACCTAGGACATAACACTTGGCAATAAACACACTCTTATCTCTCTTAATGTAAGGTCTTTTAAATAAGCACCCTTGAAAATATTATCCATTAAAAAACTTAAATAACAAATGGTTAAAGATTAAATCCTACTTTCAGCACAAAACGATTCTGACCAAATTATTTGCTAGTCCATTAGGAAGTCAATACAATTTTTCTGTCCTCGATACTCGTATTTCACTGTGACATTTTACATCGCTGAACGTTTCAATTAAATGATTTACTAAAAGGTTTGTGACATAGCCATTGTGATATGGGGAACGTAATGATACACGTTATTCCCGTTGGAATCTGCCGCACAGTCGCGCAGGGGCATTTATCTCAATTAAGATGAAAACATTTACCAAAAGACCTTATCTCCTTACGCTAACATTATTTTGAATACCTCCCATTCGCCATTGTTGGGTTTCTGAAATAACATTGAAATAATTCTAACGCTCATTTATATATATATATATATATACATTATGCTCCCATTATAATATCAGTTTCTACAAAATTACAAATAACGTTTCACCCACATATCACCTGGTCAACATTATTTTCCAGAATGTAGCTTTTAACTTCTTTTTTAAAAAGATTAAGGTTTTTTTCATCTTTATTTCTTGTGGTATTATATTGAAAAATTTTAGTCCCTTAATCTTTATTGAGTAGAGTCCAAAAGTAGTGGTGTTTACTCTTTTCTGGAAATAATTATTTCTACTTCTTGTAGAGTAATTCCCCTTTTTGTGTTCCCCAAGTTTTAGGTTACTAATAGTTAAGCTGTTTTCAAGTTTATATACCTATATATATATATATATATATATATATATATATATATATATATAATATATAAATGATTAGTGATTAACTTCTACATTACCATTTTCATTTCTTTAGTTGAAATATTTAACGTCCACCTTCTGAGATAACTGACTATGTCAGAACACGACCTATGAACAAATTTACATTTAGAATAGACACAACATAAAACTTCTGGCCGTTTATCTACTAATGTGAATGGTAAAATTACATTTCACCAATTATATGTTTTTCGGTCAGGCCAGGAATCGAAACCGTAACCTTAAGCTCAGTAGGCGGCCACGCTACCGACTTAGCTAAAGTATCGGACTATGAGATGTCAATAGTGTTTTATAATCGACTATATCTTTTTCAAACTAATTTCTTTTCTTTTTTAGAATCGCCTAATTTGATGCTTAAGTTCGAGAATATTGCCTTTCAGTGAACTTTGAATTGTTTTCTATCTCACCTACTTTCGCACCAATTAAAATACTGAAGCTTAAGCTTCACCAGGATGCGTTGTCTTTAAAGATATCAAATTTTTATGCTTGCATCATTGCATAAAATATACGATTATGGCCTGTTGTCTTTAAATTATTCACTTTTAAACATTTCTATCCTATTTTGAAGCATAATTAATATGAGACCATATACACATAAACCAATTAAAATACTTTACCTAAATCAACAAACAAAAAACGCATTCCTAAAACAATAGGTTAGCAGGTAATTTACTGATAACTTTTTCACAATTTTAAAATATTATTATAAAGATTTGTTCAAAATGAATAAATCTATCTGATAAGATTTTTTAAATATAAATAATTGTATACATTTGATTTTGCTTAAAAAATTATTGTTGAAAAACAGATATTAAAAACATTTTTAGAAAATAACTTTAATGACTTCAAAATTGGTATCTGGAGACTATTTCACACAATAAATAATATTATATGTCAATTTTTCAAAAATAGGTTATATTAAATGCAGTTTACTTGCGACAAATTTGAGAAGATTTTTAATTTTTTGGAAATTGCCTTTAAAATTTAGTAATAAATTGGTATCTAGGAATTGTTTTTCGTGATAAATAAGAATCTAATTCTTATTTTTACATGTTTACATAGATTAAGAGTAATTTAAAAATAACTTATTTTAGAATTTTTTAAAAAAATGCTTCAAATAGTTTTGTTTACTTTTTTTCATAAAAGGTGTTAAATTGTGATTATTGATTGATGGTGAACATTGTTAATTGTGATTATTTATTTATGGTATTTTTTCTGAGCAAAACTTATTTAGGGCCCAAGAGTAGCTTACTGCGAATTTATTTTTGAAAATGTTACTATAATCTATAGTATTAACTATAAGAGAATGCGCTACATATTGGGGTGTTGGTAAATCCGTATGTTAAACGAGAAAATAATTATTATAATACCCTAATCACGCAACGCTAACTTTTTTTTACAGGTATCAAAATGCTACACACATTTTTTTTGGTCTCTTGCCATCTCCAAGTTGATTCTTTGTGAATCTTTTCAATCGGTCAATTGAGATAGTTTTAGTAAACAACCCGGGAAATTGATTTCTCTGTTAACCACCCCGATTCTTCCCCTCCTCTTTTTAAACCCATGCGTGTGCGAGAAACGACCAATGTTCTCTATATATTTTCCAAGAGAGTTTTTGATCAGGCAAGATGGCAGACACAGAAGGAGAAGACGGTGGAGAGGGTATACGGGAGGTTAGAAGTTTTCCACACAAAGTTTAAGTAGAACAGGTTGCCGGAGTTGATCTCCCGGAATTGACTCCGGGTTCCCTCTGGTCCTGGTCCGGGTAAGGAAGTGGATTGCACCCTTGGGGAGTGGGGAGGTTGAAGGGATAAAAAAAGAGGGGGAGTGGGGAAAGGAGGAGGTCGAGGAAGATTGAGGATTTTTATAAAGTTAGGAGAAAAGGAGAGTAAAAGTAGAAAGTAAAGAGGAAAAAGTAGGGTGGGTGGGGAAGAGGGGGTTAAAGCAGGTTTGTTGGAACTAGAGCTAGTCCTTGTGGGACACCTGGTGAACAAATCTGTAAGATAGAAGGGGGTTAACGGGGGAGGGGGGTAGAGTTAGGAACTGAATAATTCTACAGTAACTCCACGGGGTCTTTCGGCCGGTCCTAGTAGGAACTTCATCTTAAATACGAATAAAAGTGAAGAGGAAATAGTACCAGACAGATGGAAGGGAGGAAAATAATGTCTGTTCTCTTATTTCTTTTTGAAAGAGGGGAAGGGGAGGGAGGTTTAGCCCTTTTGTTTCAGTATACAAGGTGTTTTATTACTTTGATACATAGCTGAACAGAAGGAAAATCGTTGGGAGCATTTTATACTACGAGTTGAACACTCGTTATGCGATAGTTTTAAACATAGGCCTATTTACATTGTGTACACTACGATTTCCCTCAAAGGTAAAATCACTCTTACATTGTCCTACTACACTATGCCACTAGCTTAGTTCAAATGCTGACTGAGAGTACTGAGGATTATTTTATCTAAATGGTTTTCCACTTTATTGTTATGAAAATGCGGCTACACTTTTCTAAATTTGACCCTCCTCGTCTATAATCTACTAACGTAATTATTTATATTCGTATAGACCAAACGGGTTGTGAGACATAGTAAAAAAAATCAAGCAAGGTACGCTTATTATGAGCGGGGTGTACATATTTTTAACAAACTTCTATAAGAAAAATATAACGTTTTTGCAAGGCTTCTTTATTAAATTAGGTTTGAATAGCAAATCATCTATCGTTTTTAAGTGTTTTATTATCTCTCTACAAATACAATGTAGCAATTTTGGGGAGCTAAGCCTTAAAGCTTTGAAGAACTCTGCCTTTATTACATACAAAGCTAAAAATTTAGTTAATAGGCCTACTTGTGAGTGTTAATTCTTTTTTATATGTTGAATTTCAAATACTGGGACTGGTTGTTTAGTGCTGCTGTGTTAAATTAAGCTAGTCTGTAAGTTATAGGCTGGTACATACATATTAAAAAAAAAGTAAGTTAAATATTCTGAACTAAGAAACGTATTTGATCGTAGTTCCTATGTTTATGGTCACTAAAAGACTTAATTACTTTTCTTGGCCTCACTGGTGGGCACACGGAATAAATGTTGGGTTCCTTTAGTCTAATTTGCTACAGTGGCCCCATGACTTCTTTGGTGCTGACTGACAGCTTTGAAAAGCTACCAGACCAAATTATGTATCCCTACGTCGGACCATATGATCTGCAAAAACATGTGTTTAGCAGCTGTCACTTCTGACGGTCAAAATTTAGGCATATACCTAAATGTTGACTGTCAAAAGTCAGCAATGAGCTGTCAGTCAGCACCAAAGAAGCCGTGGGGCTACTATATTGATGTGGAGATTGGAGGTCAAATTTCAGCTGAATGTAATGAGGATTAATTTTCTTAGATGAATTTTCACTCTCCTCCTAATCAAATAGGGGAACAATTCCTATAAATCACACCTTATTCTTACTTAACTCAATAACGTAATTAAAATGCGAATAGCCTGGACGGGTAGTATGCGGGGTAAAACAATTTCATATATATATATATATATATATATATATATCATGTAATCTCATTAAATTGGGACCCATTAAATTTACCCATCTTATGGCATATAATATTTGATGTAGAACTTTTTTTTTTGTTAAGACACAAACATGGAAGTTATACAGTTATAACAAACACAGGACTACACCTACCTCGAATGGAATGGAACAGTTTCATAAGTGAAACTGGTCCATTCCATTCGAGTTTAGGTACCCGGTAGGTGTCGTCTTGTATTTTGTGTAGCATCGCACTGCGAGGCGTGCTCACTATGAAACTGGCCCTGTGTCTTCGCTGTTTTCAAGAATTGTTTACGCAGAAGTCTTCCCTCTAAAGCAAAGGGAATTTACGATTAACTTTCTCATTAATATTTACCTAAGGAAAAACCAAATCGCACATAGTCAAGGAAGAGGTGGCTACCCTTGTCGTATTTTCCATTTTATAAATATGGTTGAGTAATCTAGGCCTTACTACCCGTCCGGACTATCCGTTTATAAACACTGATTTATTACTTATTATTTGAGTAAATATTGTACACTTTCTGAGCCAACTTATAAAACTGGATTGTTTCTAGAATACCCAGTCTCCTGGCCGTAAACTCATCACCGTGAAAAAGGAAGCCCTAATTTCTCTAATAATCCTTTTTTTTTTCAATTCGTGAATTGAACCTGTTACCTCCTTAGCTCATCAGGTAGACGCTCTAACGATTGAGTTAAGGTGTCGGAAAATTTACACTAACGGGCTAGGGACGAGTAAGGTACAATGTATGGAAATGTACCTGGATTTGCATGAGGGATATGGAGGAGAAAACCAAAGGGTTAAAAACATACCTCAGTACACCCGGTCGGGATTCAAACCTCGACCTTTTCATTTAAGTCAATCCAGACCAGAGGAGAATGACGCCTTAATTCACACGCCTAACGGTGCTGGTCATTTGGTTTTAAGCTCTAAACTCACCAAATGTAGGACACGCAACCACGCGTGGCACTACACCTAAACTCGGACGTGAAAGAAGTTGGGTTGTCCGCGTGTATAGTGTTTGTAAAACTTTACGCTCTCACCTTGATCCTATAACCACCCTTTTCTTCATCCCTACCACCTTCTGCCACCAAGTTCAGCCTCTCTGTGCTACTATTTCCGCTATTTTACTTTCTTTGTTTCACCCGCAATGGATGCAAATTATCCCCGTATCCCTTTTAACCAAACGTCTTCACTCTGTATCACTGCACGCTTTCTGTAGTGTGCTCCAAGGTGTAATTTCGGGCTGTCGTAATGTACTTTATCATATAGTTGTGCTTGGAGAAGCATTTTGTGGGATTCAAAATAATCAACAGGTTAAAAAAAAGCCATAAAACCATTGTTTTTAAGATGATGATTATTTTTATTATTATTATTATCATTATTAATTTGAGAACACTGCTAAGAGAAATATATTTGTTCAAATACAATTTAAATTATACTATCATACTTCAAGATGCCGTAGCTCATCATCAGTATTTAATCCCTGAGCAGAAACGAGAGATAGAACATTTTCCGTTTTGGAAAAATTTCATTCATTATTGTTTTCTAGAAAATAATACCAGCTATTTATTCCAGTTCTCTTGCATATCGACTACAGCGCTTGGTGTTTGAATGTATCACTAACGGCGAGTCTGGTGTAGACCAGCTTTGTTAATACTTTAATATCATAACAAAAGCCTTGGCTAATACTCTACCTCCCCGTTGGCTTCAATGATAGGAACGTTTTATTTAAACATTTTCATTTCAAAATGGTAATATTTGTTTGAATTTTATTATCATTACATCATGAATAAGTTAATTAGAATAATTTTAAAGTTAGCTTTATAATCTGTTAACTTTCTCCCTCCCTTACTCCCACTCGTCACCTAACACACTATTTTATAGCCTTATGTATATATGTTACAGGCTCTAGCTACCTCTGTCCCTGACCAAGCCACCTCTGCATATAAATTACTCGATTTTTTTTTCTAGATCTGAGCGTCAGCTTAACAGATCAATAAGGGACTTAGTGTGAATTTTCTAAACACAGCTGTACTACCACACGGTCATAGCTAAGTTAACCATATACTGCAACCTCCACATAAATAACACATGATGATACCTACGGAAATAAAATCACCCTCTAATACCTGCAAACGAACTCAGCAGTTCAGCCATGGGAACAGGATGAACCACTTACTCTTGTGACACTGAGGTCTTAAAGTCGTTTGTTTCCGACACAGACGTTTCTGTTTTAAGGGATGAACCTCATTCTTATGATGTAAGATACAGTTAGAAGGCCAGCACTTCCTCTATCAATAAATGTCAATCCACACATAAGACCTTCGAAACACTCAGTCGAGGCAAAGAATGAAGTATATCAGCTCTCACTGCTAATTTATTTCCATATCTTTTGGCAACATTTATTTCTCATTGTCTCAGTTTGATATTTTACTATGAATCCACTTCACATGCAACCAAATTCAACTTACATTTCGTAACAAACAAATGGGTCGTTTTTACAATTCGTATCTGTTTTTAACGCAAGCTGTAAAAAGATTAATATCGGCAATTATGACATTTCATACCGCCAGGGCCTGTCTGATTCCCGGGATCGGGGTTCACCCTTCAGACAAACCTCATTGGGTAGTTCAATTTCACATTGTGGTTTATCATATTTACTATTTACCCCGTTTCCTCAAGAGCCCGTCTCTTCCCACGGCTATCACTTGACTTGGGTAATTAATACCGCTCCAATTAAACGACAGATTGTGGTATAGTTTTCTGTGTTATACTTGAAAAAATAAGCTGGAATGAAGATAAATGAAGCTAATCACCATGTTAAAAAAACCCCAGCCAAATGGCTCTTAAAAGTCACCTAGTTTAAAGATTAACTCACGCTGATTCAAACTAAAAACTACTTGTATTCATCTGAACAGCAGTTTTACTGTAATGAAGTGATCAGAAGAGGCAATGTTTCTAAACAGTTGAGATTTTGCCAATCATGGAAGAAACAATAATCTGCCTTCACAACTCCATTTTATACATTCAGCCCACACCGTTGGGCTCACAGAAGGGCCGGGGCTATAAAGCTCATTCGAATAACAACAGTTCTTAGATGCATAGAGATTAACACGCATGCAGGGACCTGTTGTCATTCAGATGAGAAAGTCTCGGCCCTAAATATCAGTTTCATCTAGTCTAGTTTGCTGGTGACAGGAAGGTTGGAGCTTGAATCCTGGTATGGTGTACCGAGTTGTTTTATTTAGTGGCTTCACACACTACCTCCACTCAAAATATAGTAACTTTAATAAAATCATACCTTCCTCATCGTGGGTAGAAGGGAGGATTCCACATACAGTAATTGTTTTAGAAACAGCTACGAACACCAAAAAGCAGCATGATGATTAGCACTCCTTTTGACCGCCACGTAATGAAGAAAGTGCAACTCGCACCTGCTGGACGTTACAATGTTGCACGTAGTATATGGACCTCTCATGGCCACCAGCATAAATCATAACCCAGCGCGAGCATAAATCAGTCCCTGCAGGTCATAAATCAAGCCCCGGTGTGTGTATGTTTGGTTTGAAACGCGTGGGAGAGGATGGAGGGTGGTTTTACGAGTGATATTGTTTCTCGCGGTCCACTGTCCATGTGAGTGCTTATGTTTTTACATCTATTCGCGCCCACATATCGTTTCATTGTCTATTTACTACGCTGGACTACTTTTACTAATAACACTTTGGTCGGCGTTGTTTATAAACACAACACTTTTGGCTACATTGTTTGAGATGCTTGTACATGCGCGCTTCCATCTGTAAGAATTAAAAAATATATGAATGTTTATATATTTTTTATTTAGTACCTTCAACACCAAGGTTATAAATGAATTGATTATTGGGGCATTTTTGATAAGGTTAACCTAAATTAAATGCACCAACATTTGAGTAAAGTTGGTATGAGTAAATTATGATGAAAATCACACCTGGAAAAGAGTTTTTGGATATCCGTCCGGAATTCAAACACCTGCCTAACCGCCAATGGCAGCTAAGTGACATCAGAGTCTAAAGGCCTAAACCACTATCCCGCAAGCGTTTTAAGTTCATGGTCTACACTTAACAAGTCTAATTTAATGCGGTACACTTTTGTTTCTGGTTCACCTTGTGGCAGCAAAAGGTGGATTACGTACTCTGTCTAATGGTTGTATGGTAAATCAGAATTAAGAAATTATAGACTACAGTAATTTTTTTCTTAATTAACTTAAGTGTTCCAATATTAAAGTTGAAGTTCTTTTTTCTGTACCGGCTCCTTTTATATTTGGAAACATTTCGTTCAAACCGTTAGTAATTTGAGTAAATCATAACTTTAACTTCGCGCGAAACCTTGATTTTGTCAGATGTACTTATTAAAAATATTATTAACCAAGAAATGCGGACGATGCGCGGCTTCCACTCGTACCAACTTTATTCGTGTTCTTATTGAAGAGCGACGTGTGGCGCGCTGGGCACACCTAGTTAGCCGCTGTTACACCAGTGTGAAGAGGGACACCGTTTGCGGAACAATTCCCTTGACCAATAGGCCTTTGCTGTGGAATTTAAGTTGTTAAATCATATTTAGAACTATAAATGAATTATTTTTTTAATTTTTATGTCAGGATGAAATACAAATTATGAAATCAATATCTTGAAATAGTAAAATTGTTAATGTTTTAAACACCTTAGTTTGAATTATATTTTTTACTAGTGATTTTTAGATAAATATGACAACAATAAGGATTTTATTTTCAATTAGTTTTTCAAATAGCCTAGTTTAAGCATCCATTAAAACATATTTAGATTAAATTTCTACTGTTAGCTTGGTTGTTCCGCTTGCCTAACTCAATTCCTTGCGGCGATAGCTATTGTTGAATGAGGTGGCAGGTTTTGTACACCTTTTAAATGCATCAAGTTTTTAAAATGTACATTTTTCGTCTTGAATTTCTAGTTTATCACACCTCAAGATAAAGCACGAAGTACAAATAACAAACTAAATAGAATGGAGAATTGTAGAAAAGTAATTTCCTCTGCAGAGCCCGTGTTTCAAGTTGATAGATTGGAAGAGACTTAATTTCAATCCCAGGACGAAGGAAGTACTGATTAGTCCGTACATTGTCCTCATAATGGTGGCGTATCAAGGTGTCCTTACTTTAAGATCCCCCTTCCTCCTCCTCAGCTTCGTTATCCCGCTCCTCCATTAATTCCCGCCATTTCTGTGAGTGAATAGAAAAGAAAGTCTTTCTCTCCGCGGTCCTCTCTCTGCCATATTTAAGCCCCAGGGTCTCTTGGAAAAAAGAGAGCTGTTAGGAGCCACGGAGAAAGGAAAGAATTGAAAACCATTACCGCTGATGAAAGAAAAAGTTCCTTCTACATAAGTTCCAACGTGGTCCTAGACTGTACTACTCTTCTCGCGCCGTGTCGGTACACCCCAAGCCAAAAAGTAGCAGCTTTCTTTGTTTCTTTTGTCCAGCGAAATCGTGTAGATTTCTCACCTTGTTCGCCCTCCCCCTTGCTTTCAATACGCAAAAGGAAAATTGCTGACTCTTGTTATTAATATGTTCCCTACCCGCTTCAGTTCTTGAATGGTCCAAGGCGTCACTCTCATGTTTGACTGGCTTGCTGATGATGAGGAGATCAGATTTTGAATCCCGGTTGGGTCTACTGAGGATGGTTTTTCTTAAATGGTTTCCCAATATCCTTCCACGTAAATGCTGGTATATTACCTCTAAAATGCTTATTTTCTCATCCTTACCCCATTAGAGTAATTATCATAAATGCGTATAGCTAGGAACAAGCAGTTAAATGCGGTGATTTAAAAGAATATGGGAATAGGGAGGAAATTTCTTTTGAAAGGTTTATAGGAGGATTTATTCATTTGTTTCTGGGAACTGTGTTTTCATAAATGTTATTATAAATGAAGAAGATTTAGGCATTGATTGATCAAATAAACTTAATCTACTTTTAGTATACGAGTAAGTTTTAAAAGTTACATAACCAAAACAATGTTTGAAGGCTACATGCTTAGCGGATTAGAGTGGGATCCATTTTCAAGTAATACGGTTTTGAAATGCCTCTCACTTAAAATTTAGTATTTGAGTGCTCTTTCCAGTAATTATAATAGCTCATCAATAGTTAATTATTAGTTCACTCTGATAGACTGATTGTTTTTGCCTGCTCCTGATACTTGCTCTATTCTGATTCTACTTACATTTTACGCTTACGATAAAGGCCTGGTTGTTTTTACTTCTACACCTCAAAGATTCAAATCTAGAAAAATCAGACTTTTTGTTTTCTATTTTAAATTGACAAATTAATCTTTCAGGAGGATTTCTAAAACCCATTTCAATAAATAAGTCAATTAACTTGGGGTGTGGAATTAAAAAAATATATAAGCAAAAAATGACTTCAATTTATATTTTATACTAATATTTAAAACAACAAATTATTATTTTTTCTATTGTTTTGGTTGTGTATGTGTGTGGGTGTGCATATTATGGTTGTAAAACTCACAGAATAATAGAGGATAGGAAAATGCCATCTTTAACTGCCGTTATGTGACGGGAGGCAAAATTGTGAAATCACAAAGATGAAATGTAAATTCTGGATTACTTTCTAACTTTCAATGCAATACTAGAGTATATGATGTATTCCCCATTGTTGGATTGAACTAACGTGGCAAAGGTAACGATCGATGTGTCTTTTTTGCCCTGCTAGTGGGATGCGCATTTGGAGTCAGCCCCAGCGGTCTCTCAAGGTGTCTGGGGAAGACTCAAGGGGTCAGTATTTTTCTATCTAGCACTACTTCACTTTCCTCTTTCCATTGCCTCGTGGGAAGGAAGAGAAGGAAGGGTTTTGCGAGGTTGTGGGTACTGAACTGAGAACCAGGAGCGCGGAGAATAGGAAGAGATCTTCTCCGCACCGTGTTACTGAGGTGGGCGGGCTCTTGCCGGTTGGTGGTGGTGGTTCGTGTGCAACCAAGCTGAAAGGTGATAAGAAAAGGTTTCACGGGCTTGAGGGGAAGGCTAGGTTAGGAAGATGCTATATACTCTGTAAAAGGAAACTTTGCCACCGCAACTTGGTAGGTACATTCTGCGTCTCCACGGGCTGGAAACATCCTCTCTCTCCCCGTCTTTGCTCATCTTGATTACAATCACGAGTTACGTCTCAAACTTAGCTTTGTGGGGGAGTTCAGGTAGGCACGGGAGTTGAAGAGGTCCAGTTGGGTCTTAACCCCACATTTCTTGAAGGGGGACCATTCATTAGCTGCACGCGAATTTGCACCTTTTATTGGTTTTACTAGCATACATTGCAATATAGCGCACAACTTGCTATGGTAACTAAATATATGGTATGAGAAAATCATACATACTTTCCAATGTGATAAAACTATTTGAGTTTGGAACCTTTTTGAAAATCATTTATCAGTAAACTACCCTTAAAAGATTTCTCTCTCCGAAAAATAAGTATACGAATTTTTCAAAAATCTTTAATCGGTAAAACTATTCTTAGTTTTAGATTTACAACTAAAATCACATTTTACCCTTGAGATATGACAGTACAAAATAAAAATATAAAATTTAACGCAATTCATCAAACCGTTTCGGCTACAATTACAGGTATTCAGAATTGTAAAACATAGGTTTTCGAGTTAAGGGCACATAACATGGAGAAAAAAACCACCATAATCTCAGAAGGTGAATTATTATTATTAGCACCACGTCTTACTACCCGTTCGGGTTATACGCACTTACGCTAATGTGTAATGATAGGGTGATTTTGAGATGAAATGGAGGACCTACAGTTTAACGTGGAATCCGAACCACGGTGGAGGCCTGGCATTCCCCAAATTCACAAGATGTCTTGTCAGAGGTGAAGGAAGGGTTTGGTAATCAGATAAATCTGTGCCGGGACCGAGGATTGAACCCCGGACCTACAGCACAGAAGTCTGACACCTTACCCTCTAGACCACCAGGTCACCCTCAGAAGGTGAACAATTTCATAATCACAATACTGTATCTATATGAGAAAGTACCGAAATTCTACAATACAGATCGTCTATTGTAAAATGCTCCTAGTATTAATTTAAGTCTCTTCAAAAAAGCTGTAGGCTAGGCGTGTACTACTGTGTTTAAAATAATGTTAAAATGTGTGGTTTTAAATACTTGGCAATATTTAGTTCTTAATTACTTAGTACTCTATGGCATTAGGAACTCAAATGTTCACTGCCGCACTTAGGCCTAATCCTTATCTTTAGCTAGTTCTATTCAGTCCACCTCATTACACCCCAATCTCTTTCAGGTCCATTATAATGTTATCCTCCCATCTACGTTTAGGTCTTCCCAATGGTTTCTTTCTATTGGGTTTGACAGTCAATACCTTGAACACGGTTATAGAATCTCCCATTCGCTCTGCCTGTCCTGTTCACCGTAATCTACGAAACTTGATTATCTTAACAATATTTTGTGATGAGTACAGGGTATGTAACTCATAATTACGCAACCTCCACTTTCCAGTAGCCTCATCCTTTTTTGGACCAAATATACTCCTAAACACCTTGTTTTCGAAAACACTATAAAATAAATTTGTCTTGAAAAAATTCAGCTTCTTTGATCAACGTGAAGCTCGTTAGTTCGATATTTCTCTTCGCAATTGGATGAACTTGAACAACAAAGCATAGCCCAGCTTTTTTTAATGAATGCCATCACTGAAGATTTATAGAAACAAATTTACACAAAGATAATCAGCAATAAACTGTCCAACTACGCTGTGTGTGTTTCTCACAAGAATGATATATTTATTATTAATTATAATATAACCTATACGATATTGACAGGCTCCTCCAACCAATGTAAGGAGAAATAAAGATAGTGCCACTTGGAAGAATATGATTATGTCATAGTTTTCATCACCCTGTACATGACGTCTGGGCTACAACATTTGTAACCCAGTCTATGGAAAGATTAGCCAGTAGCACCATCAACTCGGGGAGCCCGAGAGTACTAATCATACACCCTTTCTGTGGATACTTTTTCTATGTCCCGATGTAATGAATGATATGGTGGTGATAGTGAGTATGAGGGTGTGAAATCAGCGAAAACATTTAAACAGAAACCGAACTTAAGGCTAATTAACCAAACCTTGGTGACCGTTCGGGTAGTTCCCTTTTCGGGAAAATACCCAAGGTACCACCTGGGAATCGAGCTGGGGTCCGCTAGACTCGTGATCAGGTGCACTAGCCAATACACCATAGGGCCGGTTATTTTAATACTAAAACAGCTATACACATACATTGCTGCCATTTATATTAATAATTTAGAAAATAAGATGTTTTAGCAACCTTGTAGGTAGTAGCGGATATTTTTGCAAGGTTGATAACCTTGCGAGCCAGATAGCAAGGAAAACCAGACTTTTACTGATAGAGTCGCTGGACCAAAACAATAACACCATACAAACTTTAGGTGGTGTTGTTTGCCTCCCTTGTCTTGGACCACACAGGGTACCGCCACTAACAGTACAAGAGGACAGTTATTTGGCCCATGTTTGATCATGAGGACCAATGGGAGTGTTTGCCTGGCTTATTTCAAAATGTCAGTTTAGTCGGGTGAATTATGACTAGTTATTCTTGTTTTAGCACACGTGTGCCAAAGACGCTCTCGTGTTAATTCTCGGGAGTAATGTTTTGTAAATTATTTAACGGCACCTCGCGTAAGCCTTTTGGGTAGTCGCCGTGGGACTAATTATTATAATGCAAGACCAGGCGGAATAATTATTAGTAATAGTTAAATTAAATTACATTAATATTGTGGATTTACAATCAATTGGTCTACGGCTACTCTCGCACTATCTAGGACGCGTGACGTGTATTGAGTGAAATATCAGAGGCAAATCAATAATATAATAAATAGTAATTTAAATGTAATAGTGATTTATTAAGCTAATCAACACAACACAGCCACTATATGATCTCTACAAAACCATAAATTGAAAATATTCATTCATTCATTCCGTGCCGACTTCATTTCATATGCGAAGCCACTACGGTCATATTATACAGGCTGGTCACGAAAGCGAGTGTGTTATGCCGGGATCAAGATCAACTTAACTTTAACTTAACGTAACCTCAACTTATAGTTCACTTATCAAACAGGTACTCGTCGTCAATTATGATTTTAAGAGTTAAATCAAGCTTCCATACACTATAAATAAATGAATAAATGAAGTAACGATACTAGCGAAACAGATGAAGTATTAAATAACAGTGTTAACGTGATTGGCTGGCTAGATCACATGATACCCTTCACTTATAGTTCACGTATCGTAAAAGATTTCTCAAGACAACTCTTACTATAAGTGAACGTTAAGTGATCGTTAAGTTAACCACATCGTGATGGCCTCCATTTAAAACACGAGGAGAACCTTTACGTTAAGTTACGTTAAGTGAAAGTTAAGTTAACGTTAAGTTGGTCGTGATCCAGGCATTAGCTGGTGTCCGTTTATGCACGCAGCAACATATTTTGCTAAACAAGTTGAGTAATGACGTTATTAGATATTGTTGTGGATTTTAAAGGTTTATTTACTATTTAAATTTCCAAAATGTTAACTGATTTTTAACAACTTAGTTTGTCTTCCATATTGTTTTTTCTATACAATGCGCTGGCTTGTCTACTAAGTGACATCACAAGCTCAGCCAATCAGATGTCTTTCTCCATCTGGCGCTATCTTCTATTCTTCCCCAACGCTGTCGTTTTAACACCACCACTGATTTAGTTTAGCTTTATTTCAGCTTTATTTCGACCCTTCGGAGAGAGAAGTAGTGTGATAGTCAAAAACTCTAACTTGAGAGTTTTATAAATGTCGACGTTTCATGACCCCCTGGGAAAAAAAAAACTATTCGCGATTCTGTGTGTCTGTATCTAGGACTAGAGCCGAAACTATTTTACCAATCGGACTTAAACTTGGTATATAGGATTTTTACAAAGTTCCCACAAAAAGTTTTTGGAATTAGATATCTAACCTTAAAATTAAGGGTAGTTTACTGAAGGGCAAAAGAGAAAAAATCCATTTTCTTGAAAACAATTAAATATTTTTATTAAAGTTCGTATTAAGACAGTGTTTAACATTACAAACAAATTGGAAACTTTCATTTTCACAAGAAAATGACTTTGAGGGTACTACATAAGTGGAAATCAAATTTCGATCATATCTCCGCTGTATTTGAGATACCTAGGCCTACTAAATAACTATAGTTAGGGTGACCTGGTGGTCTAGGGGTAAGGTGTCAGACTTCTATGCTGGCGGCCGGGGTTCGATCCCCGGTCCCGGCAAAGATTTATATGATTACCAAACTCTTCCTTCTCCTCTGACAATACATCTTGTGAATGTGAGGAATGCCAGGTCTCCACCGTGGTTCGGATTCCACGCTAAACTGTAGGTCCTCCATCTCATCTCACAATCACCCTACCATTACACATTAGCGTAAGTGCGTATAACCCGAACGGGTAGTAAGACGCGGTGCTAATAATAATAATAACTATAGTTAAAGGACATAGAATTAGAAAATGTGGTTGAATACATTTTATTTTGTCATAAACTTGGGTACAATTATTTATACCCTTCCCTAACCACTGGCAAAGTGCTTTCACGCTTTGTGAATGAGTGGAATTCCAGGTCCCCACCTCAGAAATGAATTCCCCCACACGTCAGGAAAGCAGAGGTAAGATAAGGTCGAATGGCCAAGATCTAGATTCTAGAGCATTAGACATTTCTACCACATTAAAAAAAAAGGCCCTATTATATTCGAGTTCCTCATACCAATCGTCATAAATGCTTTCTAAATTTTTTTTCCATCTTTAATGTGTAATTCAATCAGTAATGTTTTTTTTTATTACTAATGCAAATGTATGGGTATAGCGAAGGTGTTGTTTTACACGATGAAAATGCACAAATTTAATAATTGATAAAAAAATTATTTCAATTATTGAAAAGCAGGGATTCGACCAAATGAATTCATTAATTAAGATCATATTGTGTCAATAGAGGAACTCAATAATTTTATAACTTTAAATACGTTAGCCATTTTGCTGATAGTTTGCGTGACATAAGCATCAAACAAAAAGCTAGATAGAGTATCTTGTTAAAAATACGACCTTGTAACGTACAACAAGCGTCTTATTTCTATTATGACGTCATTTCTTCGTCTTTCTGTTTTGTCCTCTTTCCCTAATAGCACAGGTAAACTGCTTTCTAGATTGGAAGGGAACTTTCTTTCTGTCCGGCCATTTTTGTTTTGTTTGTTTTTCATTGGTTTACACAATCTGAGTTTCTATTTTCTTCGTCTTTTCGTCTCAACTCCCCCTTCTTTTACCTCAAGATATTTCCCCGAGTTGTCTTTCCGACGTCGTCTTACTGATACAGATAACAGTTGAATCCGCCCTTTGTGTACAGGTTCGTTCATAACGTTATACCCAATTTTAAAATGAGCTATTTTGTAATTTCACCATGGATAAGCCGGTGTCTCATTACGTTGCCCAAACACCTATGACGATTTTACTAGTTTGAGTCCCTGTCTTGTTGGAAGTTTATTAGTCTTAACCTGAAGTGAAAGCAGGTGAGAAACTAGTGATTAGGGGTTCACCCCAAGGGTGGTCTTGGGTGCTGCTGATTCTTTGATTGTGAAATTTCATGTGACACTTCACTTAACATATTAATAAAATTTCATTTAAAGACTACCCGTATGGGTGGGCACGTGGACTAAACGTCAGGCTCTTATAACTTGGTTTGCCAGTGACAGGAGATCAGAGCTCGAATTATGATCGAATGTACTTAGGTTTTTTTTAAAAAGTTTCTCGTTCTCCACTCCGGTAAAACAAAAATAAAGTTAAGGGTTTATTGAACTCAAAATATAATAAACTGTTTTAATTTATATAGTTAGCTACTCAAACGGGTTAAAAGCTTTAGAAGATGCTAATTCACATGCATCGATTCCCTGTAATCCAGGGAAAATCTCCCGTCGTTCCGTCGAGACGCCTCCGTCTCAGTGAATTTTCTCCCCCCCCCCCNCCCCCCCTCTTCCCCTTCGTCTTACCCCAACTATTCTTTAGTCCCTCTCTTCCCGGAGGGCAGGTATAAACTCAAATTTCCCTGATAGCTGGTGAAACTGTTGCGCTGTTTTCTTCCGTCCTTGGGTGGCTGCCCTAATCTGACAGAGTGATTGTCGTCTCGACCCAATCCTTTGCAGTTCTCTTCTTTTTTTACTCTCTCTCTATCTCTTTACCTTTTACCTCTCCTTTCTCTGTCCGTGTGTACGCGCGCGCGTCTCTAAGTCTCCCTCAGGAACCCTCTCATGAGGGTTATTTCTCATTAGGCATTACAAGGGAGGAGATTGGAGCCAGACACAGGGAGTTACAAAACAGTCTTACCTTATGTTGACAACCAGCTCACCCTTTAAAGTGAGAGCGGGTTGTTAGTTGTATTTGTATCTATGCATTTAATGTTTGTACAGATCAGAGGTGATTTATATTAACTTGATTCTAGGACAAATGTATCGACCAGCGGAATATAAACCATTAATTTACCCCAAATTAAAAGAACAAACCCAAATTTATAACCTATTATATGATTTTGGCCATCTCTATGAATCAAATTCGAAGCCCTTAGGTCATTTGGCACATGTTATAATGCGGGGTCCAGGGACCTCAAGAAGGTCTATAGATGGGCTTCAGAAGTCCATGAACCGAGCGGAAAAAAAATGGAGACCACAGCTTGGATTTAATTACTGCACACATTTTCTTTGTTTGTCAAAGATGACATGCGCGTTGCACTGTCAAAGATTGCTCCTGCTCCACAGTTTCAACTTCTTACTCAAACAAAAACACCACCCATCTCAATGATTTTTACTTTTTAACAGTAAAGTTCAATCTTTAGTCACACAAAGCTGACCTGGCGGTCTAGGGGTAAGGTGTCAAGACGTGTGCGGCGAGTCTGGGGTTCAATCCTCGGTCCCGGCACAAATTTATCTGATTACCAAACTCTTCCTTCACATCTGACAAGATGTGTATTTATCACACCTTGTGACCTCCACCGTGGTTCAGATTCCACGTTAAGCTGTAGGTCCTCCATTTCATCTCAATATCTCACTACCATTACACGTTGGCTTAAGTGTGTAAACCGGGCGGGCAGTAAGAAGCGGTTCTAGTAATAATAATAATATTAATAATTTAGTCACACAATTTGGATTTATTTCACTTTTCTTCAGGAAGTGATCATTCATTTTTGCATAGAAAGGAAAAATGAGAGACATAATTTTTTGTTAAGATATTATGTGCATGTGAATGTAATAAATTTCCATAGCAATAAAGTTAATAGTATGCGAAATATTGTTTGTGAATATTATATGTGAGCGTCTCAAAGGGGTTCGTGACGTAACAAAATATTAAGAACAACTGCTCTAGTGAGTGACTTAGGGTGGGGATAGGAAGATTAAATTTGTATTGGTATATTTTTATAATGGATTGCCCAACATTCCGGGTGCTATTTCCCATTTGGCTCATTAAAGTTAATATTTAATGAGGAATTATACGTTTTAAAATGAATAAATAGTATTGTCATTAACCTGGAAAATATTTTTATTTTTTGGTGGTCGAAGAAAAGGGATAAACTATTTAATGTGATATTTTTTAACACACAATTTACGAATTGACAGACATTAAATTCCCGTGCCCAGGTGGGATTTTCAAATTTTAGAATATAATACTTGATACGGCTACATTCGTAACTAAAGATCACTCAAATTTTCCAAGCTTCTCTAGTCATATGGGTACTTTTAATTGCACGAGTGTTTGCTTGCATCCATTGTATTTTTAGAAATAAGAAGTTACTATTGCCTAATTTTAAACTCCTAATGACATTTTACCAAAGCCTTTTATTTTATAACTATGCTAGGCCTAACTGCCCTTGTGTATTATACATTTTTGTATTAAAATATTAGGTATATATATATATATATAGTTTTTATTTGCTAAAGATACAACATTTTCACAACGAGAACATTTGTTAATACTGGATATATTAAATGTATATGACAATTTAGCCTATCATGACAATATTAGCTCAAAGAAGTTGTAGGCGTAACACATTTTCTCCTTCTGATATAGAAAACACAATTTTAAAAAAAATCAGCAATATTATTTTAACACTTATCAAATATATATTTTTAATTTCTCAGTATATATATATATATATACATACATACATATATATATAGCTTTGTTAATTCTATTGTATTGTTCACTTGAGTCACATTGGTAATTTTGCGGTATAGGGCATTATATTAGCCGTGCACGAGGTTGCCATTGACGTGAGGTTTGAGCCTTATTACCGACCTTGGGCACCGGGGTTTGCTTTCCCACACATGATCTACTTGTTTTTCTACTACTCTTCACGCTAATGTGGTCGCACTTCCCCTAAATAAACCTCTTTATTCATACCTCTAAGACTATGCCATTAATAGCCCTTATGTTGAATGTAATAATGGATTTTTATATTAAAAAAACTTATTGTTTACGTGGTTGTCTCATTCCCTAGTTCCATATTTTGTATCGTTCCTTTATGTTAAAAAATAGTTTTGTTTCCTCAAGTATTTATTTCATCCAAATGCCACTCCACTCCACTATAATCCTTAGAGTAGTTCATTCCTCTCCCCCTCATTCCACTTATGTCCTTAAGAGTTCAAGTCTTAAAAGACTTTACGACCTAATCCAAACTCCTTTCTACTTGGAAACAACCCTTTTGTCTCGTGTGCAAAGGAACCTTGATCCACCCTGTGTCAGACGCCAGGCAACCCGCATCGCCTTGTATGCCCTGGCTATTATCTGAACAGCGCACCTGAATATTCATGCCCCCATGTTCCTTATTTCCCCCACCTTCCCCTACAACTCAATCCCTCTCTCTAGTCCCAGAGCTTGTCTTACCTTGCCGCAGACAATACGGGCGATCGAGCGACGTCTTCAAACTGTCGCGCGCATGCTTCCTATTGTCTCCAGTCTAGGTGTCGAGACTCTCACTTACTGGGGGATTGTTTTGACTTGGCCGGTTAGACGGAAACTAGCAAATTATAACATGTCATCCATAACCTTACCGCTCAAGGTTTTTATCTCTAATGGGGTTTATTTTAAAACTATCTACAAAACTATAATCCCCTAGTGGTAAATGAAAAAGGTTTCAGTAAGGGATTGGGAAAGTAAGTGATGCACATAAGTCTGTGGCCTTCCCAAGATTTGTTAATATTGGATATTTATTAGTGCTATTTTAATGTTTAGGGAGGAAAAAAGTTGAAGTAGGATTTCTGTAGGGGAGGGGTCATTTTGGTAGACGCTTAAACGTATTACAAGTTCGAGGGAGACCCATTCATTAACTCAACATCTTAAGGGGTCTAGCTGCTGGAGGGAGGGCTGAGATTCATCACATATGTTCGGAAGTCTCGAACTATTTAAGAAGTAGTTTGTTATTTTTATATATAGCTCATGATAAAATGGAGGTAAGATATCATCATCTCTTTAAGGTTAAAAACTAAATATTTTTATGTTTTAGTGTTTTAATTTTGGCTCTGTTTTAAAGATGTTTACGTTAAATGTTGCAATGGTAAGAAACAGTACTAAATAGCTTTCCTCGAACCAATAGCTTTCCTTAAATGGTCACAACAACAAAATGTAAGCTAATTGTTTTGATGCTGAACTGCTATTCCCATTTTTTATATACTGCAGTGGATGCACATTTCCATTCAAGTAGGCAGCACCCTTAGAGTAAAATACAAAGTCAGACATAGTCCCACTTTTAGTATTTTTATGTATGCGAAAATAAACGTAAAGGATTTACAATCTTACTGTGCAAACTAATATTTTTTTTTATCAAACTTTGTCTTGGATATACCAATAATAATAATAATAATAATAATACTTCGTATAAATTCTACTAATAATAGAGAACGCGACTATTTCTGTTAGTTAATTTTTTTCTAAACAACCCCTACAAATAATTGAGTACTTAACGTCACATACAGGCATGTTTAGCGGGTAAAATGTGCCTATCCATACAGGGGTAGTCTGGCATACTGTAGATATTTAAAGTTATTTTTTTATTTTTTTTATTGTTCCTTACTTCAGGCTATCCGCAGTTTTTGTTGCTGCTATTTATATTGGGAACGGACATTTTTGATAGGCAGAATCGTTGCATTGCCAACGTGTTTCCCTGACTTGGTTGACTTTGACCAGAGAGATTCGAAACTCAAGTTTGAATTCCGACATGAAGCACTGGGTGAGGTCTGGCCAAAACAAACGAAGGGGAATTTCCATATAAACTACCCTCCTCACCCTTACCCCGCTACATTAAGTATAATAACACCGTAACGATGTTGTTAAAGTATTAATTAAATACTAATGTATATACCTATACCAAATTACGTGTTTTAGCATTAGTAGGCTGGTATTGTATTAATAAACTATATTATTTTATTATAATGCTATCTTATTCGTGGGCACTAAATATCTATAACTATCAGTGACTTAGAAAACTAACATGACATAACTAGGCCTACACTTACTATTCGTTTAAGAATAAAAAGAGAAATCGATAGGTGGGTGTTTGAGAAAAGGGGGAAAACGACCGACCCCTCTTCCCCCCAGTGCAGACTAAATCAAACCCTGAACTCTATAGTCCAGAGTCGGGAGTGCTAACTACTCAACTAATCCGAATAATCTCAGATAGTGGACGTCATAATGACAGTGTGATTTATGTCCTTCTTGACGTAACGAGGCGGACAGTGATGAAGGTAAAAGAAGAGGAATCGATTCGTTTTACGGGTAGAGTGGAATAAAGGTGGAAAGAATAAAAAAAAGCCGCTGGTAAGGGGGGTAAAAGATGAAATTGGAGTATGGAAGAATGGGTAGGGAGAGAAAAAGATCTGCCTCCTCTTTGTGTGTGTGATATGTAAGGTGTATAGAAGCAATAGTAGGCAATATTTCTGGACCAAGGGGTGGCCTGTGGGTATTTGGAGAAGAGGGTAAGGGGATGCGGTGATCTGTGGATGTCATGGCGGAAATATTTGGGGTGAAGACGTTCTGGCCTTGTTACAGAAATGAAAGGATAATTCATAACATATAATGTTCTCTCTACCTGTTAAAGGTTAGTGTGAAGAAAACGTTAAAGAATGGTGAAGGTCCTTAAAACGATCCCCATTCATTTCGATAATTGGTGTATTTTATTTATCTACTTAAGACATTCACATATTATCATAAAAATAATTTACTTCCTTTTTTATAAAATATTGTAAAACCGACAATATTTTCTATACAAATACCATGGAACTGAGGCAAAATAAAAGTTGTGCAATCATAAATAAACCAATCAACAAGAATAATAGTCTAGTAAAAACTTAAATATATATTTCTCAATTTTATGGCCCGACTATCAAGTATTATTAATATTTTACCTTGTATTGATTTAAAACAATTATTTTTATTTTCCAAGGCTAAGAATATTTAATTTCAGTTGAGAAGTTTTCCCAACGGAACCGCCATCCAGGTAAGCAGTTGGAAACCATCTTTCTTACCAGCCTCTTTGCGTGATGAATCTTTCTTCTTTTTTTTCTCTGTTAGCGGGGGCGGTTGTGTTAGAAAGAGGTTGTATAATAGAGAAAGAGAAAGGGGTGGGAAAAGAGGGGATACGACATACCTAGAGTTAGACGGAATGCGATGAGGGGTTCGGTTGTAAGGGTTGACCGTAAAGAAAAGAAGGAATGAGTAAAGGAAGCTAGGTATAAGGGTTTTGTGGAAAAGAAGGGGGATGGAGAGGGGCTAGGGGGTAGCATCTAGAGAAGGGACAGGGAGATTTTTTCATCCCCCCTTTCTTTTCGTCGATAATTCGATCGATTGAGTCGGTGGTGCGTGCCACCTCCCTCTCAGTTCGTACCTTTAGTCCCTCACTCCCTTGCTCAAACCTATTTTTTTTACAGTCCCGCAAGTCTTGGGGCAAAGCCCCTCAATACACACCTCAATTCCTGTCACTAGCACCTATGTCTACAATATCTCGACTGGCCGCCAAATTCGAAAAGGAACTATGTCTTTATCGTATTCAAAATCTTATTTTTTTTTCTTAAAAGGATTGAAGATTTATTGGAAACTGTCAAAAGCTACAAAACATACTTTTACAAAAACAAACAAATTGGAATTAGGTTATTACTTATTGTACATAAAATCGGGAAAAATATAAACGAGGAACTACCTTAGCATACAACTTATTTGACTTTTGAAAATAAAGCATAGAAATAACCCTTATTATGGATTTTTATTTTGCTCAATTTGTCCTATATAAATTAATAACTTACAACTACATTTGCATTTTATGTCTATATAATGTAAACCCTGATTTTGGTTTGAAGAACAGTAGAGGAAATTCAAACATATTTCTTTGCAGCCAACATTGATAACATTTTCATATATTGTTTGTGTTATTTGATAGGTATTGATAATATCTATCAAAAGTAACATCTGCAGATGACATGACTTTATGTATGAATATATTAAAATTGTTTTAGTAACTTTAGTAACTAACTTCTACTGTTCTTCCTACCAAAATCATACTATAGATCTTCTTCATATGTTATAATTAAGTAGCCTACATTTTGAGAACTAGGCCTTTTATAAATCTGCTGTCTATAATTTTTGAATGTTTCATTAAATAAATGTGAAGAAAGATGCAGACATTAGTCTTTTTTCTCCACAAATAGGTCTTAAGTAATTTATTGTTTTACTAAGCTTAATCGGCCACACTTTTATTTCGTAAAACAGAACACCATTTCCTCAAAAATATTTATCTGGAAATATGTAGTAATTTATTTATTTGGTCTTTAATTATATCCATCAAACCGGAATACTACCACAAGTGACTGCCATGGGAATATATTTCTACAATGTAGTTTTTTATTCTCTATCGATACTAATGTTGGCGCAGTTCCCTAAAAAATCCATAGTGTAGGGTTTGAGGGCCTAAGTCACTGGTATAAAGTTATGACAAGAGAGATAACTCACAAGGCTAATACAAGTTATTTGCTTTCTTATTTTTCAATAAAAAGAATGTTCTCCATGTGTACTGCTTACCGACTATACCGTGTGCTATAAATTTGATCTGGTTTCAACCCCCCACCCCCTCTCCGTCTCATACACCCCCTTACTCTCTCACACACATTCGCTTTTCTCTTCTAGACTCCTATAAAAAATATTCGCTCACCTTTTATACTGAAGAGAAGGACCGTACCGTAAGGGTGGGGGCTAGAGACCCTCTATTTCTTCTCATCCCTTAATCCTCCAGCATCCATTCCTTCCTTTTTTCAACCCTCCCACTTCAGTTTCCGCCATCATTTTTTACCTTTTCTCCCCCTCAAACATAACTCCCACCCCCACCCTTCCTAACTTCCAGTGACCGGTCACCGTGAATACTGATCCCACCCTCTACCCCTCTTCACTACAACGAGATGGTGGTGTTGGTGGGTGGTGGTGGCGGCGGCGGTGGCGGTGGTAGAAGAATGGTGGAGCATTAGTTTCACCAGTTGTAAAATTCAAAGGCAACGACGACAACCCTTTTCCGGTGGAGAAGGTAAAAAGGGATGAGTTGAGGCCTGCCGGACGTATATTACCTTTTTCGTAAGGTCTCCGAGACGATGGGCTCGAAATGAAAAGGGAACGCGACGCAGTATCACAAAAGAAAATGAGTTTGCTGTGTCGTCATCCTCATGTTTTTTTTATTGGTTATAGGTTGAATGGGACAATGTAATGCTCTAAATGAGTTTAGACAAGTTCATATCGAAATAGTAGTTACTATTTATAAATTACTGCTAATTTCAAAAATTTGGCTAGTGTTGTTGACACTAACTACCCTCAGTGAATAATCACAATTCAAATTTAGTGAAGACCAAATTATGTTTAACACTAGAGATCCATTGTTGTGCGTTGCCTTGACCCGTCACTTTTTAAATGCCTCAGCTGCATTTCACGAATCAAAGGTAGTTTTGGAGGAAATGAAGGGGGAAAAAGTGAGCATAAAATTTGAGATATTTTGGTTGCCTTAAGCTTCCAGAAGCTTAATCAAACTTCATCTTTTTATTGGTGGAAAAAGTTTGTTCGAATTTTTGTCTATTTTATCGATGATGCCACTTCATTCCAATGGTATGTTGTAATGTTCTCGCTATTTCATTCCTATTGAATTAATTGATCTTATAGAAGCCTAATATAAAGGTACGAGTCATTCTCTAACTAGTCTAATTTCTCCAGTCTCCTCTCCAACTTCTTTAAATATTGTCCACGATAGCCAGTGGATTCAGTAGAGCTTCTCGGGGTTAATTAATTAATGGTGGGGGTGGAGAACATAGCCGATTAAATAAGTTGAAATTTATGAAAAAAAAATGCTGAAGTTTTATTTTAGATAGACATTAATATACATTTTAAACCACTGGTTACATAATGAAAAGAAAACAAATTACTTAATACATGACTATAGATAGATTGTTAATGTTGTGGACATTTAGTCACCTGGTCTCCTTTTTCTCACACCCATCTTTAAACCCTCCTAAAGGTCCTCGCACACCGGTATAGTATCGTTTACGTACGGTGCCAGGACAGTAGCAGTATGGTAGTAGTATGGTAATAGTATAGTAACAGTATGGTATAGTATTGCTGCGACGGTTCCGCACACCGAGATCATAGATACGACGTGTACTCCAAGAGCTTGTTTCCCCCACCACACCCTACAGTTCTCTTTCGCTACCTGAGAGCAACGCAGTTAAAAGAAGCGAGTGTATTGTTGTTCTGTTAATTACAATGAGTGATACCTTGTCTTCTTCCTTTGATGAGGACATTGTGGTAGCGGCTATGTTGTTGGAGCCAGAGAAAAAGAAGTGGATATATGATATCGAAAAGAAAAGTGTTTGGGGAGAGTTTTTTTTACATTGTTTTACGATAGTAATAGTATAATAAAAATAATGTGTATCAAACATTTCCAATAATATTTCCCTAAGAATTACTTTAATAAATGAACCAACTTCTATTACCACTCTTCTAATGATGAATGGACTGAAGTTTATACTATATTACATAAAAACTATTTTTTAAGAAGTATAAACATTAGACAATGTTAGCAAAATTAATTTAAAGAATAATATATTTTATTTAATAATGTTAGTAAAAGCCTATGGCCTACTTAGTAGAGAGTGTTTTTTGTTTAAATTGTATGGTCTGGTCTATACTGACGTTCAGTAATAATTAGGTTACATTATATCATACCTGTACACTTTAGTAATAAACCTAAATAGGTCTACCTGTCTGATGTATACGCTCGCTAATGTCGGCCCATGATTTGTCCTTGCACTTGGTGTCATAATAAAACGGATCTTCAATGTCATAAATAACTTTGTACTCTTGTACAGCAATAATTAGCTCCTATTCAAAATCGACCATTTCACAACTTACAACTCGAATACAAAACAACAATAATACCACCTCGCCAAGAGTGTAGACCTTGAGTGGAAGAAAGGAGGGAGTGTTTGAGAGGGTGTCGTGGGGTTAGGCAACGGCCGCCATGACAGTATCATACGTGTCTTTCCGCTTTCAAAGCGGGATGGAAAACTACGCATCGCACGTCTACGCTACTATGCCGGTGTGCGAGGACCTTTAGCCAACACGAAAAAAAAAGTGACTATTCGTACTTCTGAATATATGTATTTATCAGTTCGCGTGCCAACCGGCAAGTGTGTTGCGTCTGATGCTTCCCTTCCCCATAGTGTCTTAACACAAACTCTAAATCAGATGTGCTGATTGGCTAGCTGTTCGCGCCAAACCTCCCCGTTCCACTGTTAAGCCACAGGTGCATCTCACAGCTTCCGGGTACAGATAAAATAAAATAGCACGATGCTTGGAAGTGAAAGGTAAAAGTAATAAATTTAGATTATGCTAAGATTCCAACATAGACTTTGAATGAAAACTACTAGATTTAAAAGTTAAAAGGCCTAAAAATGAAGTTAATGGATGGAGATTTAAAACATGTATTGCTTACAACTTTGGTTATGGTTGAACAACTTATAATTAACATTAAACCCCAAACTTTCTAATAATTAAACATTTGATAGTAATATAGAGATTAAATTAGGTCTAGAAAATAATAATACATTGAAGATGATGGAAGGGTATTAATTAAAATAGGCCTAACTGTTTGGAAAACAATTATGTACTATAAGTGTAGTACTCTCAGTATCTTGATTATATTAACACGTTTGCTAATAAACTAAAGGGGGTATTTTGGTAAAATGATATAAAAAGTTACTAAATATCTTTGAATATTATAAATATTGGACAATTGCAAGCCTATTACAACCATAGTGAATTTAGTGGTTTTAAGAATAGTATTAAATTAACAAAATACACAATGGAAAACTAATATATGTAAATGAAATGGTCGAGAGCTACGGACCTAAAACCCTGACCACTTTACAATTCCATGGGTGACCTGGTGGTCTAGGGGTAAGGTGTCAAACTTCTATGCTGGCGGCCGGGGTTCGATCCCCGGTCCCGGCAAAGATTTATCTGATTACCAAACCCTTCCTTCACCTCTGACAAGACATCTTGTGAATGTGAGGAATGCCAGGTCTCCACCGTGGTTCGGATTCCACGTTAAACTGTAGGTCCTCCATTTCATCTCACAATCACCCTACCATTACACATTAGCGTAAGTGCGTATAACCCGAACGGGTAGTAAGACGCGGTGCTAATAATAATAATACAATTCCATCAAGTTGTTCCTTCGATATAATGGCTGTTCAAGACGAGGACTTCAATCAGATTGCCGTTCAATCTATAGGCTTACAGCTTATGATGTTGCTGGAAGTTAGTTTACAATGCATAATAGATAAAATACAATAAGTATTTTGAACCTTTTTTATTTAAATATTTTTATAAGATGGTCGTTTGTAAGATGGTTCAAAGATTAGTTTAACCTTCATTCTTGCTACGCCCTTCTTTAAAATTGAACGTGTATGTCGTATAAATCCCCATAAAAAGATATAACTTCTTAATGCGTTGGATATGTTAAAGTACATACGATATTCCGCCGCGACGTAGCGCCACCGAGTCGAGTCAGTTGCTCATATCACGTGACTAGCCAACCCTTCCTTATTCCCTACATCAACCTACACAGACACACACACTCTCCTCCTCCTCCTCCTCCTCCTCCTCCTCCAAACCGTCCCTTAAACTCGTCTCTGATGTGATTTGTTCCGTTTACCGTACAAGAGAAGCGAGTGAGCGCGTTTTGTATTGTATTGCCGCCCCGTTGATGGGACAATAGTGCAGTTGGTCGACATAGATAAACAGGCAGACACCCTCGTCCGTCTCCCTCTCTTTCTCGCCCAAGTTTCGATCATGTGCCACACGTTCTTTCGGAAAAGCCTGTCTGGACCGGATCACAGCATCCCGTACTATCCATCCCTTTGCCCTTCTTTCTCTACTACTTTTCTGAGGTATAGCTTTACAACTTTCACCGTCTCCCCTCATTTGTAAGGCAACTTTGCGCGTGTTCACTACATGGATCGATACCTGCCGAACGGTTTAATCGTGTATTGTTGACAACAATGACTTGAGAATGAGGTTTAGCGCAATATTTTCTATACAAAAGACTCTCAATAAAGTGTACATGCTTAATTTAAGGCTATACCAAATTGCACAAAGTAAGAAACTAGATCAGTAAATAAATACAGAAATACTCGGGGATAAAATATTACGCTTTTTTTACAGAAGCTGATTAAACAAATTATACGAGTATTATTGGATGTTTTACATATCAACGACTTTTATACCAATAAATTCAAGGGAAAGGATGAGGATTAATTCCAAGGAAATGCTATAACAATACATTTTACTAAACCACTCGGCTTAATTTCATGATTATTTATATTTTGATGGCATAACAATATTTAGATAAAGTAATTTTTATTTTTGACGTCATCTTTCTTAGTAACTGTAATTCAAAACCATAGAAGCGCGCTCCTCTCCCCAAAGTGTTAATTAGGCTAACTACAGATTAATGGGACCTAACTATATTCAAGGGGCTGTATACAATAATTTAGTTCTACTTTTATCGTGTCATTCTCTCACTGGAATCCCCGAGATCGAAGTTACGTGTACAATTTAAAGTGGGATTTTCTATGTCAAATGAGTTTCTAAGTCCTGTGTTCATAAATAGCATGTTATATATATATATATATATATATATATATATATATTAAATGTAACTAAACAATTTCTATTATAATGTTGAGCAAATATGTAACCCTCTTAACCCTTCAAAATTGACAACCTCTATTAACCATTTTATCGGCGAAACTCGATCCCCGATTCACTCCTGGGCTATCCCCATAATATAAATCCATTTGAACCCGTCCTTCTCTCTCGTCCATTGAAAGCCACGGTACACAATCCACCCCTATATGCACCCCTTGCATCCCCCTTCTTCTCTTCTCTAAATGTAATTGTAATTTTGTATACGATAAATCCAGGTGGTTTGTCACATCGTATGGACGTCGCCAGGGACAATGGACGAGTCATTGAGGGGTGAGGGGTTAGAGAGACGCTCTCTTTTGTCCGGAGGTGTACATGCGCGCGCACAGTTGTGTTTTGTGCGGCAGTCGGTTGTTATCGGAGTGGGCCCTACTCCTCGTTCTACCTGCATCGGCCCCCACCCCACCCCCCTTTTCTATGTATTGCTTGCACTCATACACCCTCATAGAATACGGCTCGTTCGTTCGACTGCGCTCTCATTTAGATTATAATTAATCTGTTTTCAGCGGGGATTTAGATTAGAATAACAAAAGCGCGAGTTGTGGAAATACTAAATGAGGGTGTGGAGGGGACAGGGGGCTCTTTCCCAGGGACTGAACGCGGATTTTCGGGTCACTTGTCAACTGTTACATTAGGAAATGGCGGGGGGTACGAGGGGGAGGCGTTGTGTGTTACCTGTGGTGACATGTTTTTATTGTAATATTTTTTGTTTTGTCGCGGTAGTAGCTTCGTAACGTTTTTTACATTTCCTAAAGCCAGATTTATTCCATTGTCTGTGTTTTGATGTGCGATCGTTTTACACAAAAGTTTACAAGTGGTAGAACGGTTTGGGGGAGAGGGGATACTATTTTAATGATTGATTAAAGCAATCGCTAAAGTAATGAATTCGTCATGAATAGCATAGGCTAATAGTATTTTTTTACTAAGCGATTATTATTATTATTATCAAAAATTTATTATGGCTAGATTATTAATGCTTAAAAGACTGTCATAGGCGTGTCATGTCCTGTATTATGAGTCAATTTTGCACTAATTAAGTCTAGACTTATACAGTTATACATTTGAAAGTATAGCTAATTTGGTATGTGTGAATTTAAACGCTTATACAAACCTCCTTAGCTTAATTTATGGAAGAATAGTTTAAATCAAGACTCAATTTATAAGCGTACCAAACAAGTCTATTCTTCCACCATGGGCCAGATACGCCACTTTAATAAAATAAAACAATTCATGTTGGTTATAATTATATGCATACAATTCAAAGGAACTCAACTAACGTTAGAATCGTTTTAATGTTTTGATTTTAAACTGTGATCACATTATCCTAGTACAATTTCTCACTTAATTATTTCATTGTTCTTTGCAATAAAAGCTGTCAGTACAAATTCACCCAAACTTTATTTTTCTATAAAACTGACAAATCTATATTTATTCACCGAGCTTATCCTTTTGATAGTTTTATATTTAAAAAAAGAGCAACCATTCGATAATATATTATATTTATATCCTTGTTGTCAAAATTATTCCAATTAAGTATTGCAATGTATACAATATTATGTTAAATATTGAGCCGAAGCAAATTCTTTCGCGGGTCGAATGAAGCCCGTGGGTTGGCTTTTAGACACTACTCTCTTGACCTACCCCTCAATGACAATCCCGTCTATTGCTAATTCGATTTCTTAAAGCGTGTATAGCCACCAGAACATGTAGTAAAATTAGTATAAAAAATAAATATTAACAATTAGATTTAAGGGTAAAATAGGCCTAATCGTAAACAGACATAAAATATTTCAGGTTTGTTTCACTAAAAAAAAAGGTACCATTAACACAAAATGTTATTCGCTACTTTAAGTGGTAGGAGTGAGGGGGTTTTCTTTGGATGAGATGTATCCACATAAGCCGGGGGTAAAACATATTTGGCAGACTATCCCTAGTACATCCGGCTGGGATTCTAACCCGGCTTCTTTCATCTGTAGGCCTATTCATTTGTTAATTAATTTTCAGCTAATTAGTTTTTATCTTGTTATATCGCAATCAATGTTATCGTCACTTTTTGTATGAATCTATCAGTATTACGGCGATGCAAAGTAATTTAGTAGATAATAAAAAATTACACTACAACTTTGATCTCGAAGCAATCCTGAACCTTGTCATGAAGGTATTAAATCACTCTTACAATGTTGTTCTTTGAAACCATCTTTCTCTCTATCGGGAAATATAAATATTCATTCTTTGGCGGTATATTTGAACACGGGGCTTCGATGCTGCGTTGGTAGAAGGATTAAGGCGGAGCTTGACATCAAACACACGAGATCTAC
>CABFVX010000053.1:404463-421075 GCA_902151425.1 Timema shepardi
TATATATATATATATTTTTTTTTTTTACGATAGAATATATATATTTTTTGCACTAAACTCTTAACATTATTTCGAAACAGAAAAAGGAACACACATGTATATGTATAAGTGATTTTTTTTTCTTTTGAATGATAAACGGTCTTGGCGTAGGGTGTAAGGGGAGGTAAAAGAATTTCTCTTCGAAAGTGAGTGAGGTGAACGTGGGGGTAAGGGGCTACGAGGAAGGGGGGCACAGGGTAGTGGGCAGTAGCCCAAACCCGTAACTCACGTGATTAACGAAGCAGCGCTCGTGAGTTTTCCAGTGAGAGACGCTCGGCGTCCGTCCGTCCCAACCCTCTCCCTCAACCCCCCAATCCTTCCGGAAGACGCCGGCCGTCGTCTTGGGCTGGACACGCCTCACGCGTAGCGAGTATTTCTGTAGCCGTTGGATGTGACAATTATTACTTTCACCTTTTAAAAAGAAAGTTGAAATGAGGGATTTTAGGTATGACCGTGTAGTACGTAGTTGACTTTAAATAACTTGTACATCGAACTGATGTTTGTATTCACTTAATTTAGATTTTGTGAACATATTGTTACTATGTCAGCGAATAATTTATTGTTAAATTTATGATATTTATGGTAACCTACACTTTTTTTTATAGCTTATTTTATAGATCTCCATATTTTTAATTTAAACTTAAGGGATTAGATGACGAACATTTCACCCCAAGAGCTTTATCAAATAGTATGTAAATTTTTGAATTGGTTTATCTTAATTATGTAGGTGAAACAATTTTCGGTGGTAGAATGGTTTAAGGCGTCAGTCACTCTTATAATAAACTGAACTGTCGGTGATAGGGGGATCGGAGTTTGAATCCCGGTTGTGTGAACTGAGTGTGGCTTTCCCTAATTGTCTTTCCACTCTCATTACACGAAAATGCGTTTATGCCTACAGATACTATAGAGTCATCCTCTCTCATTCATAACATACTAGCCTAATTATTACATCATTATTCATACAGCTGAAACGTGTAGTGTGATGTTGGGACCAAATACATAAATAAAAAATTAGGTCCACACTAATACGTGCACTTCGTTGATATGAAAAGTACCTACATTTGCGTTAAAAGAGAGTAGCAAACTATTTAGGAATAAATACCTTAATACATCCAGGAAGTATTCAAACCCTGACCTCTCCGTTACCAGTTAACCAACCATATAAAGAGTTTTAGAAATAATCTTTTGGTGCAACAATTATTTATTACAAATTATTGTGGAGTCAATTCGTCTGCCCTAAGCCTCAACATTCTTTGAAAAACAAAAGCAATATTTTCATATTTTGAGCGCATCTTGTTTCGTCTCGAGTTAAATTTTTTTATAATTTTATTTATAAGGGATTTGTTTGCTTGTCTCACGTAAGAAGTTTACCATGAACTCGACGGCGGGAAATTAGGTTTTGTCAAGATGGCAGCCCTGGTTTGGTGTGGCAGGAGGTGGGGGGACATGGTGTTGACAACCGTGAAATGATGGAAAGGTTCTAGTTCTCTTGTTCTCGCTAAAAGAGATATTCCAATTTCTTTTTTGTTTTCTCTTTACTACAAGAGGTTATTTTCAATACTATCTTGTCAAATTATTAGAGCAGGGTATCGGCTTGAATAGCCTATAAACACACAGTTCTTTTTTTCTGTGCTTCATGACTGACTACCTGGCCGGTTTTTCAACACTAATAAAGTAGGAACTACTTACTACTTATATGGTCGAATGGTCTAAGGTAGATTCCCAACCTAGTGCCTGCGAAACAAATCTAGATTTTTCATTTTAATTAATATTTTCACATGATATACCAAATATTTTATATTCAAAATTTGCTTAAATATTAGTGTTTTTTTTCATAATTTCTTACTAAGCATAAATATGTTTTATTAATATGAAATGGGTTACATAGAATACTAGAAATATGTGCGTAGGTTTTTAATTTCACCCCGTGTGCCGGGGTAGATTAGAGGGCCGTGGCGAATTGTCATTGACTTCAGAGGGTCCGCGATATGGATAACCACTGGTTTAAACTCGGTAATCGTTTGATCATAAGGACTAAATTTAAAATAAAAAATACATCGTGGGCTGCATTTAGAAAAAAATGTGATTTGGCAAATAACTACCAACTTCTCTTTATTCAAAAAAACTAAAATGAAATGAAATATTAAGACATTCTTTATTTCAGTCAGAATGTCTGAAGATTTGATCACTCATATATTGCACATCTATGAAAGGTTATTGCTTTGCTTGGATCGAATGTGACAAGGAATAACATTTACAAATCATGCATATCTATGATATTTATAAAGAACGGAAAATTGGACTTCATTTTTTGTTGGTTCATCATTAGGATCGTGGGCCAAGGGGTGGTCCTCATGTAACCCGAGGGCAGCGCGTTTTACATTCACGGTCTAAGCCCTAAAGCGTTACTCTCACGAAAGACTATCAGGGGTCAGCAACCTTTTAGTAGTGTTGTGCCGAAGTAATATTGCAAAGTCCCTCAGCATACCAACAACCTAATCCTCCCCAAATATTTTATATTTTGATACTAGTTAACTAATAGGCCTACATCTATTAAAACAACTTTAAGGTGATCTTGTGAAATTTAAATGTGACAACTATTTCTAAATCGAATACACTAAACAACTAATGTTTCTTTAATATTTGATATTTTAATATAAATCAGAATAAATACAAACGTTATAAAGGTGTTTCGCGAAATTAAAATTCTGAAGAAATTATTTTAAAATTTTGAAACAAAACAATTGAAACATTAAAATGTAAAACACTTTATTAAAATTATTAATAAAATCAATGGTTTGGTTAAAAATAAACGTTTTATAGCATGTTTATTCAAATCGCTCAGCGTGCCATTGAAAATCGTTCCTCGTGCCACTCTTGGCACACGTGCCGTATATTGCCGACCCTTGGACTAGATTGTCGTTTACGGGGAGATAGGGGCTCAAATCCAGGACGGATGCTCATAGGTTTTTATTTCTTAAATTGTGTTCCACTTTCCACTCCCTCCTTATTACCCAAAAGGTTAGTGAGATGGGATGACAAACAAATATTATAGGGATGAGTAAATAAATATACCGCATTTACGGGATGGAAGACTGGGAACAACATTTAGGGAAAAATCGCCCTCCGTACACATGATCGAGAATCAAGTTCTGACCTACCAGTGACCAGCAAAGCAGACCAGACTAAACTGCTTCGGAAGCTGCGTGTTCTAAGGCGCTCCTCTCGCAATAGACTAGGCTGCTGAATATGGGGAGACCGGGACTTGATCCCGGTCGGGTGTAATGATGGTGCTTTTTCCTAAATGGTTTTCTACCCTCTTACATGCAAATATGAGTACACTTCCTCTAGATTCAACATTTATAATCTTTGATACGTTAGTGTAATTAGTTCATAGGCGTATGGCTCGAACGTACTTAATTACTGAATTATTAGGTAAATGTTCTATCCACGGAGTCACCGATGCGAATAATTATATTGTTCTTTCTGCAAGAGTTAACTTACCAACTACTGTGAAAATAAATAAAACTGATCTAAAAACTAAGAAGCGCCTACCATGTCTCGTAAAACTATGATATTTAACAAGTGGACTTAGTGACATACCCGATTGAAATATGAAAAATCTAAATCTAAAAGATCCCACCTGTGTAAAACACTTTCCTTCCAGTTTTCTTAGCTATCGAAACATATTTTTTTACTCTCCCAGCTTGTACCTTGTCTTCGAATTCGGAATTGTGTGGGTGGAGAGAGCTATTGTTTGTACTAAAGGGTTGGAGGGAGTTTTGTCAATACTGGACGCAGTTGTTGGAGAATGTTTATCTTCTGGTTGACTGTACACCTGAGCGGACAATCGATTACATGGGACAGTTTCAGGTATGGGAGACGGGGGAGATAAAGTTTTTTGTTGGAATGTTGTCTGCAGTGAAAGGAGAAAGGAAAGGGAAGGAACCAATCATTGGTTCGTGTGTGGGGATATTTATTTCCCTCACGCAGAAAACCTGACGTTGGGTTTGGCTAGGTGCTTCCAACTTCTCTTGGTGGTGTAGCGGTATTTCCTCAGGCAGTCAGACTCTTGTGGTTCACAATTTTCTATGCAAAAATGGCATGAGTTTTGCAAAGTAATATATTCACACATCAATATATTTTTTATTGATAAAATATCGGTAAATTTAACATGGAAATTCTAAACAAATATAATCAATACACTACTTAAAACTAATTCCAGGCCTTTGTACCTTTGTATTTACTAATTTTGTAGCATGACGACCATAGGGTATTATAGTCAATATCTTCGTCATGCCATCTGACCACTCAGAATCGAACTATGGTACCACATATTTATAGTCGATCCCTCTACCACCAAGAGAAGTGAATAAGTCTATATTTAAGTAAGAAAACACATTCATGCTATCTTTCACAAATTGTAGCGACGATGGGAATTTATAATCATCTTGTTTGTTCTTTTTACCGTTTAAAGATCTTTATAAAAGTTTTTTTTATCAATAAAATGATTATGGTAGTAAGTAGTTAACTTTTTTAGGTAAACAATTTACACATTTATAAAAAATTGTATTTGAATAACTTTATACGAACCTTTTATACTTGCTTTCTAGCACCACTACAAAAATAAATTCCGGCATAACACAAGTTGGCCCGCCACATTGACGAAAATTATAATATTGTTTATGTTCAGCCATTTGTGTTTTGTTTGTGCCTCTATGTTCCCACGCATAAACATTAATTGTGCTTTAAAATTAACCCTATTAAAGAATATAAGCGATAAAACTGCTTACAAACGATTGGTGTAAACATTTTTTTTTTGTAACATTGATTTTTTTCAAAATGATGCAGGCCAGTTTTAACTCAAGCTTTCTACATGCGGAATAGACAGCTCAAGTTGGACCACCAGATTGCATATTCTCTAGGATGCCTAATTTTAGAGCACAAATATCCATTTTCAGACACAAATCGAACACAAAAGGTTTAAAAATATCTGCAATGTGGCGGGCCAACTTGAGCTACCTAAATTTGTAAGTTTGGATTTATAAAATAGGTTTTAAATTTGGTTTATTTTGGTTTAGAGAATTTTTGTCATAACAAAAGATAAACAAAATTATAAAATTCAACTTAACTTAGTATTCAAACAATATTTTCTCAAGAAAGATTAATTACTTTATAGTATACTCGGATAAAATAAAAGGTATGATGTACTGAATATATTTACTCTCTTTTATATAAAATTAGTACATTTACTAAATATCGTAGATTTATGTAACGAAATCATATTGTCACAGAAACACGCCACCAAATAGCATAAATTAAATTAAATACACTCTAACATAAACATTGAAAAAAGAGGAACACCCATCTTTGTCCACATAACGTAGCAATCAATTTCACATACCAAAGACCTCCATAAAAAATATAGGGCCTTTATATTTTCTTAAAGCTCAGAAACGTTTTGTTTTATAAAAAATATATTTCACATTAAAGATCTATAGCCTTAATAGTAGGCCTACTACTTTATAGCGATAAGTTATTTTGTATTTTAAATAATTGAGGGGTTTTAATCAAAATAGGAAATTTCCACTTATGTAACGTACCTTTAAAGTCATTTTCTTGGTAAAATGAGAGTTTCCATTTTGTTTGTCATGTTAAATATATACAACATTTGATCAAAATCGTTAGAGCGAATTTCGAGTAAATAAACTTTTTTTCTCTTGTAGCCCTTTAGTAAACTACACTTAATTTTAAGGTTGGATATTACCAAGTTTTAACCAATCATTAAAATTATTTCGGCTCAAGGGTAAGGTACAGACAGACTGCATCATGAAAACATTGTTTTCTTCTTCAGGGGGTCATGAAACGTTGACATTTATTAAAATCTCGAGTTTCATTTTTTAACGATCAAAATAGGCCTACCTAGGTACTCTTTGAGTAGTCTAGAGAAAATAAAAAAGTTTAAAATTATAATAATTTTGGAACATTTTACATAACCCAGTATATAAATATGTATTCATTCAATTAGCTTGAGAAGTATTAACATATTTTTTGCGAGTGTTTATAAAATCAGTAATAATATCTTAATATTCCTCATTAGATAAATTTTGTTTTCAAGTTCGTTGATCTAATTCCACACCCTAATAATAAATTTGCCATTACATAAACCCTAAAGAACAAAGTCATGGATTCGCACGTATTACCTTGTTGCACAAGGCTACTTAATGTTATGTATTATTTTTTCGAGGTAAACAAATTCTGCTTTCACCCCCTGGCCACCATACCGTGGCTTCCAATCAACACCTCCCGCGACCCCACTCCCCCTCACACCCACATCTCAGTCCGGGCGTGACGCGCCTGGAAATATATAAATGAAGGATGCTTGCTATCCTTGTTTACAAAAGTCTTTGGACAGGTTTGACTGCCAGAAGCCATTTAGGATCAAAAAAATATTAAAACTATCTATAAAGCTAGTATGCACATTTGGATATTTATTACTATAATACATTTTACACCTTTAACTTTTAATTCAACGTTATTAGTGGTTTAATTAAATAGGAGACATACCTATATGAAAAAATTCAATCAGAGAAATTAAATAAGGCTAGTGGAAAATTACAATTTTGAAAAACGAGCACTAAATATAAACTTAAACTTAAAGAATCATGAGTATCCGTTAAGTCTAGTCTTGGAGATATTTTTACAACTTTAACACTATGCTGCATGTAGTGATATATTCTCACTCAGTTCATTCTTGCCGATGTGCATTAATAAAATGAGCTTAACTGCTCAAAATGTGTCTTGCTACACACATAAAATAATATAAATTTTCTCTAAGATCAAACGGAGATCTACATGTTTACACAATTTTTATTTGATTAAACTTCATCTTGATGTCTTAAAGTATAAAATAAATCTGCCCTGTGCAGCTCTACTAGAGTCTGTATATATTTGCGTGAACACCCTACTCGAAAATTAACCCCAATATCTTTTTACTCGCTTAATATATTATTAGAATAGAACATCTATTAAATTCATTACTGGCATCCCGATAGTTTAGTTGATATGTATAAAAATCATTTTATCATTATATTTTTGTGATTAAACGTTAAACATATTCTTTCTACTTTTTAAGCCCAATCATTTCAAAATGTTATTTTTTATTTTGATCTTTTTTATCCTTTGGTTCACAAAATAGATATAATTTATCTCTATATAAAAATGGTTTGGCAAAAAATAGCCTTTTCTCTAAATATAGGTATTATAATATAAAACATTTTGTATACATTGTAGTTATATATTTTTTTAAAGTAACAAAAGGTTTGTGCACTTTTAGTTTAGCCGAGATTTTTTATTTTATTTGATATGGCTATGAAAATGAATGCACAATTGAGATATCTTTGATCTGGTTTTTCATTACCCGTTGAGATTATACATATGAAAAGTAATTTGCTCTAATCTTATCACCAAATTACACTAAGTTGGTTTATTCTTAATTTATACACATTTATGCTCCATTTGAAAAAAAAATTTTAAATATGTAGGAATGACATAGGAACATTTTTAACTAAAAACCAAAATGCCTTTGAACTACAAAAGAAAACCTACTATTCTTTCAAGTATTCACTAACAGTATTTCTTACAGTGATGTGTTGATCATTCATTTAGACAAAACAAAAGATATAATCAAGCCACTTCATGAAAGAGGTTTTAAAATTAACCATGATTGTAAATATTTAATTGGTCCTACTGTGTTTCATGCCAACTTAGGAGTGCGCAAAAAAAAAGTATAGTATGTAATTTACCCACCGATTTAGTGGCTTTGAGGGTCTACATAAGTCATAACGACAAATAGCAGGAAAGTTAGTTGTACTTTTATGTAAAAACCAGGAATCGCATCAAAGTTCAGTTTTCTTTGACATTGTCTAAGCTAGGATGGGTGACATTGTTTCACTTTAATAATTTTTTTAAATAGTGTGAAATTATTTCCCTCATATCAATTATTCTAATGCCTCTAATGAAGATTACAGGATTTCCCACTACGATGTGACGCTTGATTCAAACTATGTTTTTTTTATTACCGTGTCTTATCAACCGTTCGGGTTGTACTTCAAGCTATTAAGTGGGGTGATACAGGTTCTTAAGTCACTTCTACTCGTAGCGCTATTCCTCATTTCCCATGATAAATTTCTCCATAGAAACCACAGGACCCGCTGAAACAATAAGGGTAAATCAAGGCAAGGAAACAGACACCCGGATTGACTTGAATACTAAAAGTGTTACATAAAAAAAAGGTGTACGGGGAATGTCTTTGTTGGATATTTTCTTGCATTGTTTTAAAAGCTAATTTTATTTTCAGTTTTAACTTTCCTCTTTTATATGCTTGTGTTTCTGTAAAACGGGGTGTTCTATGGATGTAATTGAATGATAACACAACTCTCACGAATTGTGATGTTTTCTTATTATGTGTGAAGGAAACCAAATCGAAAGACTTTTGCCTCTTCTGGTTGTTAAATTAAGCTCGATGATACATTTTGCAGTCTAAATTTACCGTGTTTCAAGGAATAGTACTAAAGTTGTACTTTAAAACGTAGACGTGTTTTAGCTTATTAGGTATCGTTTGTTTTCTCGAGAAAATATTACTAAAGTGTTATTGTAAATTAAATTTGAAAATAATTCAAAGTTTATAACATAATTTGTTCACTGTTATCTGACTGCTACTCTCTCTTAACTCTCTTGACTAATCATATCTTAGTACTTTGTTTTTTTACTACGTTTAGTGCCAACAATAGCTATCAGCGACCTCAACTTAAAATTTAAACATTTATATATAGCATAATAAACGTTTACATTCTAAGTTGAATAGTAATTGTGATCAAAATAATCAGACAGCTTGAACTATCACAAAGGGATTGAACGTCGAGTTCATCATATCACAGTCGGTTCTAACTTCTGTGGATCTTGAGGAAGTTCCTCAATAAAAAATGGCAATGGTTTAATAAGCGTTTAATGTTAATTACGCCCACCTTGAATTATTCCCACTTGAATAAACTTATGTAATACCTTTGAACATGATTGATGTTGTTGCAGCGATGAATGTTATAAGTTTTCAATAAACTACTAACCTAGGCATTGTTGAGGAACATAAAATTGCATTCTTATTTATTAATAATACTTTTGGGGGAGAAGATAAAAAACCCAAGATACCGTTTGCCCCCTTGGTATGGGTCTGAATGGGCGCGCTTTACCTTAACAGCGAGCCTCCTTCGTCTGTAAAACCTATTAACAACTCTTTCCTTCTCCTGAAAATTATACTTCCTTCTCGGTGTCCTGCGCGACTTATTTCCCGCGGTATTTCCTTTTCCATTTTAATTCCTCCGTCTCAAATCGAATTACCTTTTTTTTATCCTCTTCTTGTATAGGTTTTCTTCTTCTTTAAATACCCCCCAAACCCCCCTGCCCCTCCATACTGCCTCTTCACGACTCTGCGGACTATGTTAAAGTAAAATAAAGGACTTCCTACCACCAATGCTGACTAATATTCTATCCACGTAAAGGGTAGGGAAAAAAAGAAGAATATAAGAGAGACTTCGATGCTTGGAATTCGTAATTAATTACATTTTCTGGTTCCTTTTTATCGCTAATGAGTAGTGCAATGGAGAAAACCTGACTACATTTCCATATGATGCCTTGTCGTATTCCTTTCCATTTAGAAAATAAAAAAGGCAGTAGAGTTGGCTCACTTAGCTTCCCCATAAAGACAATTTTCGTGCACCTCAAAGCCGTGAAACTTGTGCCTTTATTGGTAGAAAGAATTAACTTAGTTTTCCATTTCAAATTATTTAATATTCGACCGCTTTATTTTATTTTTTTTCTTCTTCTTAGTAGATTAATAATTTTGTCACCCCCACCCGCCTGTTCGGACGTTGGAGATTTATAACGTTTGTGTATGACACAATTTGAGATATATTTTCGCTTGAAGCATTTCGTTCCTTCATTTCCGACACATATTACTGGAGGAGGCTTGTATTTATTAATGCTGCCAATGGATTTTTGTAGCTTGCTAGGAAAATAGCAAATATCTGGAAACATGTTGAGCTTTTTATAGAGACGGTTCCACTTCTTGCACCGCACCTGATTAAGCGCTTTCTTTTCAAGATATGAAGAAGCTAAAAATCGAACCAATCGCTATAGGTACAAGTGCCTCACAGCTGTTCATGTTTAAAATTACTTTGAGTTCAAAGTGCTGAGTAGCTTGTGAGCATCTTATAAACCACGAAACTATAATTTGAGTACATCAGCTCAAATAAGGATTGATTTAATATAAAACTTTTTATTTAATGGCTTTTACATATATCATCTCAAACTTTATAATAGTTTTGAGATAATTTTTCTTATAAAACTAGATTTTATTTACAGTATTTTCATGCCAGGCCTCCACCGTGGTTCGGATTCCACGTTAAACTGTAGGTCCTTCATTTCATCTCACAATCACCCTACCATTACACATTAGCGTGAGTGCGTATACCACGAACGGGTAGTAAGACGTGGTGCTAATAATAATGATAATAATATCAATAATAATAATAATTTAAATTGAACTGCTTTGTGTGTGTTTTAATACTATTTTGCATAGAGCTAACAATGTTTCTAGATATTAGGTCTGGTCAATTTTCTTTGTTTAATTTTAAATAATAATTTTTAGTTTGAAATAAATTATTTAAAGAAATATTCAAAATGGTACGCAGCCATTAAAACGACCACCTAAATTATGTTGGGAATCTTAATGTTTGCTTTACTCAGATAACTTATTATAATATAATTATGCAAAGCATGTTTCCAATACAAAGTCTCTTATCTATTTAAAAAAACATATGGTTACGTGGACTGATTTATAAAGGACTGGATACTGAATTATAGATATAAGATATGCTTTATTCAAACTTATACTTTGAACGAGCTTAGCGAAGCCTGGTCTAGAAATTCTTTGAAGGTAGTTTTGTAATTTGTTCAAACAACTCTCACCTTTCTCCTTAATCTCTCTAAGTGTGTTGAATAATACTGTACATACTGCCCTGACTCAGATAAAAAACAGCAATTGTCTCTTTATATTTAGAAGGAATTGGTAGTAACCCTATAGATAAAATAACTCAAACGACATCATCATGAACTGTTTCCAGCCTGTGGCCAGGTCCGTTTATTAAAATGCCTCTATCTCCCTATCTTCTTCCGCCATTTTTCCTCTTGCACTCTCTTCCTTTCACTTGGCCAATTGCTGCTATCAGTTCCTCCCATCTCTTCCTTGGTCCTCCTTGAATTCTGTTCTCTACCTACTTCATATCCATTAATATTCTTGTAATCTTCTCCTCTTCCATCCTCATTACGTGTCCATACCATCTCATCCTTGCTTCCTAAACTATCTCATGTAACTAAAACAACAATGAATTCAAAATTTCTTGACCAATAAAATTACTAGTGTGGAATATATATATTTTTAGCCTTTCATTTCCTCTTGAGGAGTGGCTTCATACTGCCAGAGTAAATTAGGTCGAAATTTAGGAAGAAATAAACAAGTCACGCCTACACTTTTATTGGTCCAACATTTTCACATGTATTGTGGTTTGATCTCTTTTTATCTATACTACCGCTTCATTCTTGTTGGTAGGAAACAATTGATGTTATTTACCTGAGACTTGGCTTAGGCTTAGACTTGGGCTTTCAAAAGTTTAGTAGGAAGTTGGGAGATTCTCCAAAAAGTTGTATTTTCTCACCGTTTAGTTCCTATTGGTTGTACAACATTGTTCATTGCGCTAAGAGAAGTTGAAGAGAACGGCAGAAATATTCGAACAAAACTACCCCCGAAGGAATGGTATAAATCATTCACTAGCTAAGTCTACCTGGATGACAGATCGAAATGTTACTAGAAGTAATCCCTAATATATCACTACGCCAACAGCTGACATCTACCACTTTGGATGACTGTAATGAAAACAGATGGTAATATAATAATGTGATAGTTAACCACAGTAATTTAGCTCAATATTATTTATATATTTATTTGAGGTTGGACACAAAGTTTATTTATAGTTTTATTCCCCTTAAACAAATATTCACACCACTTTTACAAAAACTTCTAACAAACTTAGCTTCAAAATGGTGACTGACGAATCCAAAACATTTGATTGAACATAACGGTAAACAAGTTTTTTACATTGATGCAGACACGCAGTTGATGAAAATATTTTATTTAGTTAAATATTTCAAAATACTATAAAATAATCATAAAATCACTTATTGTATGTAAAAAAATTACAAGAATGTTCTCTTTTCCAAGTAAATACGATGTCTGTATTAAAAGGTATTGATGTGTGCACTATATTACACAAAATCAATAACGTTCCAAACAGAAACATAAGTACTTTTAATTATGTTTAAAATATTGTTTCGAGTTGTATAAAAATAAATTATTTAAAAAAATGAAATAGTATGAGAAAACTTTAGTTTAAGTTATTTTAAATGTAATATATAACAGGTAATTAAAGATCTTTACATTTATAACAAAACTGTGATTTTTTACAAGTGTTGGCAACCCCAAACCTTAACATATGATTTTCGGACTGTCATCCAGGTAAAACCTATCATGAATGGAATCTAGACACAACCTCCAGAAGCTTGATTAATATAACCTACTTTGAAAAGCACGTCATTCGATAGAGCTGTTGTAACTTTGTTTTACTTTTATAACTTAACATATAAAATATTAAAACACTTGCTTACGTTGACGTTCTGTGAAGTGCGTTGTTGTTTTGAATGTTATTCATCTATTGATATGCGAACATTAAATATTTATTTTAAATCAACCAAAATAATTATTAAAAGGCAAATAAAATGTTTCAAATAAAACAATTCATATTTTAGGATAAGACAATTCCCATTGGAACTTTTATTCCAAACAAATGTAGACACTTCCGTTCCTTAAGGTGTTTGGGTTTTTAGAATTTGTAAAGAGGGGTAGAGAACCACACATCAGCATTCGCAATGTTTCTACATTGGCAATCTCCTTGCTCTACCTCTACACCCCCTTTATCACACACTTTTGTTTTTTTGTAGTTCACTACACTCATCCCGTCTCCTTAGCTAATTTATCTTGAGGTTCTTTCTACGTCGCAACCTCGCTTAATCAATTTAAGTTGTTTCTACACGGTACTTTCTCTGGTTGTCCCCTGCTTGCCCTTTTTCTTCCTCAACAACCCGCGCCTCTTTTCTCGAAATGTTTTACAAAAAACAAACAAAAAAGCCTTCTGCTTGCGGTAGATCTTCTTACCTATTTCATAATGAGATATATACACACATACATACATATCTATTTTTTTACACTTGATCTAACAGTTTCACTCAAACCCTCTTACCTACCATGTCTCTCTGTCTCTTTCACACACACACACTGTCTCTATCATACTTTTTTCACACCCAATATTTCTTCAGCTCTTTTTCACATGGCTCAACACGTTAATATATTGTTTTTCTTGTTTTCATATGCGATCCGTTTTTGTTTTCAAACTCTGTCTCACACACACATTCTATTTCTCTAGTCCTCTTTCTCCTTTATCACATTTCCTGTCAAACTATGAAAAAATAATCTTATTTAATGTCACAAGTAGACACCTTATGACACCCGCATGGATGATCCTGTGGTCGTACGTTAGACTCGCAAAATACTAGATTTTATATAACTAAGAAGGCTGAAGTTTGACTCTAGACCAGGGGCACTAGGGATTGTTAGTTTTCCATCGGTCATTTACTGTTGTGACTTTTATATATCCTCTCCAGGATAGTGCTCATTTTTACTCCATATATTTCCTGTAGAAACTGCAGAATTTTTATGTTTCCACTCAAATAACTGTTAAAGGAAACGCCACTAAGTCGTCCTACCTCTATCTAATTTAAAACATCTCCATGTTCAGTATCCAGGTAAAATAGATTTGACCAAAGACCCCGATTTTTCTAACTTTTGACACATAATTTCTGGGTGAATTATACATTAATATACCCCTCTTGCTTTTTAAATTTTTCTACTGTCTCAATTTTCTACCTGAACATGGCAGCTACAGTATGTTTATGGTAGGATTCTGATAGGAAGGAACTTTTAAAAACTACATTTTACTTTGCAATAAAAAACATTTTACTAATTGCTCTTTTATAAATGTTGATATTATTTATGAAGAATGATAGTTGCAGATTACATAACTTTATGTACAGGTGGATATAAAGTGTTTTAATAACGTAAATAACTGTCAGAAAAATTCCTTCCTATTTAAATGAGGCTATGACACATAGCTTAATCCATGGGAGTTTATTTTCATGGGCTAAATAATAATAATGTACAATTATTATTCCGCAAACTTATCAGATATACTAGACACGTGCAATAATCCCTCAGTGACAGTCTTGGTCCACTTCTATGATGCACGGCATTAGCTGGGCAGTGTCCGTCACGTTTGTGTCTACATCGCATTCCATGGGTAATATCTCTGAATGTTTATTATCTTTGTGATCAAGCTGTTGGCGGACATTCAACTCCGGTTATTAAACTCGTCGTGTCACCGTTGCTTATTTTTTGCACTACGTTTTACTACCGTATTATTACTATTATTACTATTATTATTATTATTACTATTATCACCACGTCTTACTCCCCGTTCGGGCTATACGCACTTACGCTAATGTGTAATGGTAGGGTGATTGTGAGATGAAATGGAGGACCTACAGTTTAACGTGGAAATCCGAACCACGGTGGAGGCCTGGCATTCCCCACATTCACAAGATGTCTTGTCAGAGGTGAAGGAGGGGTTTGATAATCAGATAAATTTGTGTCGGGACCGAGGATTGAACCCTGGGCCCCAGCACAAAAGTCCGACACCTTACCTCTAGCCCACCTAAAGTAAAGTCACCTTGTCCTGAAGTTGATACTATTTGTAGAGTTCTATTTTTTTTTGACACAAGAGTTCGGGTATTGCAACCACACACTTTTTGGCAGCTTCAATAACTATTAACGCTGTATCATGTTGTGCTATCCCAAACTGCAATCAGTTGGGGGGCCAGATTCAAAGGTTGGGTGTATCGAAAGTGGCATGTGGATAGTAGGTGTAATATGATTTAAGTAGGAAGAACAGTAGAATTTAGTGAATAAAACAATTTTAATACATTTACATAAAATCATGTTATCTGCAGATGTCACTTTTGATAGATATTATCAATACCAATAGAATAACACAAACAATACGGTAACATATTATCTATCAGTGTTGGCCTCAAAGAAATACGTTTACATTTTTTCTGCTGTTCTTCCAACCAAAATTGGGGTATATCACCTGTGTATTATATCTCTAAGTATACCCCATCTATGATAGGAGTAGTGGTGACAGCTTACAAAAGTCACCAGGTCTATTTCATGTATCCGTTCGCCAACCCATTATGATCTGCAAGACCATGCTTTGAGTTACTGTGAGTTTTGGAAATTCAAACTTTACACTAGACTATTTTATAATTTATTTTAATAATGTTTATATCTTCCACTATCTGTCAATTACCATCACCCCTATGGCGAATTAACTCTAAATATAGTTTTACCGAGAAAAACAAATTTTATAATACATTACCCAATCCTATCACTAAAACTAGAAATGCATAGGAAGTTAACGTATAGACTTAAAATAGCAATACTCAAAGATCAATTTTTACGTAACTCAAGCAGATATGCAGGAACGTTTTTGGTTTGAGGGCTACGGGAAGTATACAAGTGGGAATTGTTGATGAAATTAAAACACAGTTTTATAAAGCTTCGCAAGAATTTTTCTTAATATTGAGTGTCTCTGAAATCTACTTAGATGGCCATTAGATAAATTTTCTCTTAATTTAAATAAAGCTAACTAAATAGACCTACCTCTACTCAAATTTTACACAAATATATCTTCTGTAAAACACTTTAACCTTAAACTGTCATTAGTAAGTTCTATTTTAAGATTTGGGTTGAGACAAATTAGCTACCAATACAAATATAGGTGGTAACCTATAACTCCTCTCTTCATGTGCCACTGAGCTCAAGTCAGTTATCATCGTAGACCCGCTTCAGTGGGCAAATAGTCAAAGGTTTCACTTTCACTCTCTTGTTAGACTGGCCTTCTGATGATGGGGAGATTGGGGCTCGAATTCCGGTCGGGTCTACTGTGGGTGTTTTTTCCTCTCCTTCCACGTAAATTCGGGCAGATTACCTGTAAAATACTTCCTACCTCATTCCTATCTCATGAGAGTGACTATCATATATGTGTATAACCTGAACAGATAGTAAGATGTGATAACATAATATCTTCCCTAGCGAGAAGCTTACGTCACCTTCAGTTGTGTATATGCAGCGCGAGGTGTATACCTAATACTAGCTGTACCTTTCTAAATGTCTTGTACATCTTCTTGTATCGTTACCGTACAAAGTTTCAGAGAAGTGCACGCTTAGCACTGTCTTGTTAGCTCAACTGAGGTTCGGGTACGGGCTGTAAGGCAGATGGGGGGGGGGGGG
>CABFVX010000053.1:421100-444762 GCA_902151425.1 Timema shepardi
CCGGGCTCGGGCGGGATCTGCAATAATTATCGCTGCAGGCAGTCTTCCCGTCTTGCCTTACCGTGTCTTGCGGTCACCCGCCCACAGAACTTCGTGCTACTCCTTGACGTCTGAACCTCAAGCTTCCTTCACCGAGATGTGGGGCGGTGTCTCGCTTGAGGTAGCTAGGGGTGTGGCCGGGCGTAAGACCCGAGCAAACTCTCCGATTATACCTGATTGTGTTAATGTTCTTAGACTTGACAAAATTGGCATTTATTTGCAAATTTGTCCAATTTTACAAGAAGGCCTTTTCTGACCGTTAGAAAAGTTCCTTTTGATAGATAGAACGCTAAGCACTGGACCAATGATGATATAATTAATATTACTGCAAAGAAAAAATAATACTTTCGTGTATATTTTCATCATTATATAATACTCATGAACAGGTTTATAAAACATATTTCTCTTTTATGTTTTAAATGACACTAAACAAATTTGATAAATCTAATTTAACGCATTCGTACGCCAAGTCATGTGCTATAAAAAGGTTTCTTTTGACAGTGTAGGTCAATTTATATATATATTATATATATATATTATATATATATATATTATATATATATATTATTTTATCTTAGGAAAATTTTAGGACATGAGCCATGGGCGAATATTTATTTAATTTTTTGGACCTACTGACGTTTTAAACAACGTGTACAGCAGTAATTATCAGTGAATATAACAAATTAAATATGAAATCAATTTATTTTCTGTCTGGGAAAAATATCAGCTTCTAATCCAAGGAAAAATAACTACAGGCGATATTTATACTTGAAATCTGAAGAGAAATTAAAGTAGATTATATAGATCATACAGTCACCTAATTTTATAGTTAAGATGGGTCTTATTAATAAACTATTTTAAATGCTTAATTAAAAGTTGTTTTGTGAACGGTATACTGTACCTCGTCTCCTACATGTTCTTATTGTTCTCTTCTTATCACTGGGCCTCACTATCTATTCATGTTATACGCATACGTGAAAATCACGATAGTGAATTTGGGATGAGGAAGGCTAAATATAGATAAATTTTACACGCATTTACATAGAGGGAAAGTATACAACTTTTGATAAGCCACCCTCAGTATACCCAACTTATTAATATAACTACTGACATTTATCATACACTAAATAAAATTACGACCCTCGTTGGTCGAATGGTATAAGGCGTCATTAACCCCTTACTTCATGTAAATACACTCATTCAGAACTTAGATTAACGAAATACAACTTTGCCTCTGTGTATGTATCACTATCTAACAATGACTAGGGGCCTAATCAATATATTACATTTAGGAAGACTAACTTAACCGGGACTCAAACCGAGATTGAAGAGATTGAAGGTGTACCCACATTTGCGACAACCTATCCTGGTTCTTAGGATAGATATTGTTTTTAATGTGTCTTGAATACCCTTTAAAACAATAGAAACATATTCGTTGTGTCAAAAATATAGTCAGTATAGCCACAAAACTATCTAAAGTTAACCATCAAACCAGAAAAAAGAATCGTCACTATGTAGATACGATGATTGAACACATTATGTTTTAATTTACTATTATTTTTATTTTATGTCTTAAATAAATGGTGACATCTCACGGACGTTCATCAATGTCTTAAAATTTATAAAACCATTATTTAATAAATGTACAATAACGTCATTAACCTTGGATAAAAATGTAAACAAACTATGGCCACCACCCAGACGGCATGGCCACAATACCGTTTGCGGTGCGTCCTATTCGACGCCACTTACCGTTATTTACACGCCTCAAGTTCCGTTTACCCTTCCCCTGCTTTCCTTATCATTTCCCCTATCACGGAATCACCACCTGAACGCCATGGTCACAAGCGTACCACACCCTAAACTCCACGGTCACAAGTCTACCACCCACCAAACATCATGGTTACACGTGTACCACCTCCGAAACACCACGTTCACAGGTGTACCGTTTGTCATGGACGTAGAGTGTACACTCAAGGTAATCTACTAGCTCTAGGTACTACACTTACCGTTAATCATAACGTCACACTCTTCTGACGTCACAGAATATAATAGTTCATTCAAACCTGATCTATTCAATTAGTAGACGTCCTTCAATTGTGGCGTAAATGTCATACGTCACATACTCTGCATAAAACACCTTACATAACTACACCTCCCATATTTCCACTTCCGGATTATACTCGACTCATTACTACTGCTAGTTATCAAATATGGCAACCATTTTAAACTTAAGATGGCCCTATGCTGCTGATATTACAATGACAACTATACGAATGTGCATATATTGATCGATTAAATAGCCAAGCCATTATATTTGTTAATTACTGTAATAGCCTATTCTAAATATCATATTATTTTTAATACCCAAACGCAGGTAACCTTTTTCCAAATCAGAATAGTATTGAAATATGCTATTAATCTAAATTTCCACACTTATAGGATTCACTCAATAGACGGGGGAAATCAATTGCTATAACCGTCATTAGGCTGCGGATTAATCTAAGAATACAAATACATAACTTAAATTATTTTGTTTTTATTTTGAGCTAAGGACCTCCATTGATCGTCAAAATTATCATGTTTCAGACAGAGAGTGGTTCAAAACCATGCAATCTCTACTAACTGTAAAAACAAGATTGATGTGAAGGATTCGAATTTCTCTAAGTGTTAATCCGCCCGTATACATACATACATGATGACCTTTTTTCTCGGTCAAAAAAACAGCATATTTGTGTTTTAATTTACTTCTTTTAGTTTAATTTACTAGAGTGAAATTAATGTTACTTGGCAAAGGAAAGCCTTCAAATGAGGGGTTGGCCCACGATGTCGCCTCTTAAAATCACCGTCGTGTATCCAATCTGTCACGTGAACACAGACTCTCCGAAATTTCCCCCGGAAACAATTTGTAACGTAACTGGAGGGAAAGTAAAGAAGACTGCACGGGTTTGTATGAGTGATCGCTCTACAGTGCTACCAACACTCGGCGACTGACTGCTTTGTGGCAAGTGTAGAGGGGTGAGGTGGGGGTGACCTGACCCTTACAGGAGTTTCTCGGTATGGAGATGTTCTTCACGGCGAGTAGTTGAGGGTTCCAAAGAGAGAGAGCGATAGAGAAAGATGATGGTTTGGTTGTGAAGGAGGTGGAGTGGAGGGGGTGACAATCGCTGCGGCTGAGTTCCTCGTCAGGGTGTAAGGGGGAGGGGAAGGTGACAGCAGGTGTGAAGAATAGTCGGCAGCTGTCGCGCTCTACCCCAGGACCTTCGGGAAGTTCCGGGAATAAACGGGATAACCGGGAAATATCCAGGGAATCTTTGTTTTTAGTGGAGCCCAAGTAGAACCTGCAAGTAGCCTAACGCGGTCGCCATCAAAGACTTATCCATCAATTCTAGGACAAACACAACAACCACACTTCAGATCATAAAGCTATAGATTTGTGGATGGGAACAAAGTTAATTCTAAAGTAAGATATTTTTAGCTCCGTTGGTAATAGAACCCGGAATCCACCTTTCGAGAGTCAGAGCCAACTTATCTAAGATGTCAAACAAATTAATCTCCTCCTAATATTATAAATATTTTGTTGTGTAGCTTCCACATGTTTACGCCATTTTTGACTACTTATTGACATGCTTTCAACTACTTACCCCATTAGAATTAGTCCCACAACTCGCAGCTAGGACATTTAACTAGTCGAGGCAATTGGGGAAAAACTAACGTAAGGAAACTTTTTTAATGTATAAATTAAATTTGGTGCAGACTTACAAGTTTTTACTAGCTATTATATATTTTTTAAATAACGTATTTATTTATTCTATTTTATATCTACAATATTTTTGTATCTCGCCTCACCAGCAGTCCGGTCTATCAGCGTTTAGTTACACTAATAAGATACGGATGAGGAAGGTAGAATTTAAATGAAATGTGTCCGAATTACTGTGGAGGGAGAATGGGAATCAATTAGATAAAAAAACAACCTTAGAGCAACTGTCTGGTATCCGAGTCCCAACCTCCCCATCACTGGAGAACCAGCTTAGATAAGGTTGACATTTAGTTCACGTGCTCAGCGATTAGGGTAAAATAAATCCATAATAAGTTTTAGCTTAAAAAAAATTGTTCAACTCTATGATCTCAATTAATTGAATGTCCAATATAATGCATAACATATACAAATTAATTCGTACAATTGACAATACAAAAAAAAATCCATACACACCCAACTCAGCCTCAGGTTCCATTCCCGTGTCCATTAGTAGAACTAGAATATGTTCTACCGTGTTGTCTGTAAGAATATAAATACAATATTTAAGATGCACTAAAAATTCATTACTAATATTAATATTGATAATACACTTCATGAAACTAAACTATTTAATATTATGATTTCCCTTTGTGAATTTAATTAAGAAATTGCAGCTATATTACAAGAATATAATAAAAAATCATAAAACTATTATTGGCATATAATTGATTTAAACTTTATTAATTACCACAATATGGCTCCAAGACTGTTCATTAACAATATTTGCTCAATAAAATAAACCATGTACTACCAATGGAACTAATTACCTTATTAAACCTCAATGTGTGTCATTTTATATAAGTATTTTATTTAAACTAATATTTTCAACGTGTGACTTCAAATACATACCTCTACAACTAAAATATAACCTAGACAATCCAATAGAATTGTCTTTGTTTTTAGATCTGGATTTGGAGCCTTCTCCAACTCAATTTCTTATATTCCTCACCTAAAACTGGACCTCGAAACTTTCCACCTTGTATCGTCCTACTTTTTTTTTTGTCTCATTTCATCCGCCCTTATCCTTCCATCCCCACCCGTCTTTCCAAGACGTTGAAGATATTCTTGCCCACTTCAGCATTTTACTTTTCTTTTTGACTGTCGCTAGGGTCTGGACCTCTTGTATGAAGTTTTCACAATCTGTGACGCAGTCTAGCACAGGTTGCCATGTGCCATTAGGTTCTAATGACGTCATCAGTTAGAATTCGAACCTTGTATTAAAAGAACACGGGCTTGATCAAAGAGCGGGGTGTCTTCGACCACGTGCCCTTACTTCAATTACTAGTCATATGTCACATGTTTGAACTTTTCATTAATAAAAAGTATCATCTACTCCCTTTAAATTTCGTTCATGAATAAATGTTACGCCCAATTTGCAGTTTTATTAGCACCACCTATCTTACGTGATACTAGTATAGTAAAAAAAAAAAAAAATTAAAAATTGCCTGCGTCTGTGTCAATTTTCTGGTAAATTTCTAACTAGTCAAAATATATTTCCTAAACATGGTGCATGCTTAGGTCACCGACAATTTGGATTTTTAATCTTTTAAGGTACAGTACACTACTTCAGAATCAAAAGTTTCTAAAAAAAAAGATATGGTAGTATCGGCTGGTGATTTAAAAACTAGTGTCGTCACAAAATAAAAATTGTAATGAATGTTTTGCAAATATTATTTAAAAAATATATCAAGACAATAGCAACAGAAATATATATGGGCCTATATAAAGTTTGTTTGGAACAGCTTGAATAGCTCGACTCTCTAGTCTTGAGATAAGGGGGAGCTAGTTAAAAGACTAAAATGATCACAACAACGAAGCGCACATTTCTTTAGTTAAATCTCCATAAGATCTACGTAATTCGGTCGTACGCATGCGCATTAGCACTTAAACTGTAACAAATACTTCCAGCGCTCACATCGTCCTATCATACTTGCCTATAATACCTTCTCCCGCATTCACATATGACACAGTTGCCAACATTACATAAGGAAATTGCTAATCACAACAGAATAACATGATTATTAAGGGTAATAAATTATCACATATATTTAGATAGACTAATTAGCTATTTAAAACTAAAACAGTATACTATTCAAATCAAAATATTGGGTTTTCACGTGCACATGTGACATATACACGAGCTGTCACTGAGTTTTAACCTACGTTAGGTACAACAATATAGGCCTAGCAAAAAAGTGTTATGTGATGAATTTCACTCGGGTATACTGAGGATGGTATTTCAAAAATTGTGTTCCACACTCCCTCCACGCAAATGCGGATTTACTTCCTCTAAATATAGCCTTCCTTATCCCTATAAACCATTAACGTTACTAGTGCATACCCGAACGGATAGTAAAACACGGTGCAAAATAAATAAATTAGTATTTAAAAAAAATTAGCCTATTTTACGGAATTTGGTAAGCACATTGTGACTCTTAAGAGCTTAAAACATAAACATTTCATAAAATTGAAGTACACATTTTGAAAAGTGTATTCTAAGCAGACAAAAATTTAAATAAACAATTTCAACCTGTGTTGATCAATCTTAAAAAACATATTTACTTCTTAGGGTCATACTTGGAGTAAAGTGTTCACCTTAGATCCCGATGTTCGTGGATTCAAACCCATCCGGGACTGAAGGATTTTTCTTGAGATAAAAATCCGTAGCACAACTTCCTTCGGAAGGGAAGTGAAGCCATCGGTCCCATACCGAATGTGTCATGTAAAAGAACTCTAGGAGGTATATGAAAATGCCTTTACCGGCAAAATTGGTAGGCCCTTTCACTCTCGCTCATAGAAATACTCGTGTAGAACTAACGATATAATCAGCCGGTTCAGAAAGTGCACGTTATATACTTCAAATAAATGAAATAATGAAAAATGACTGTTAATTGTTTTCCTGTTGAGTGCAGACCAGAATAATTTGGCCTAGGCGGGCTGAAATTTAAAATAAAATTAATTTCATGTGTTTTGCTCTAAGATCGGTAGACCCCTTAGGTTATCATTACATTAGTATTGATTTTATTCCTGAAGTCCACAATAACCAGTGTCGTAGTGTGTTGCCAGTGTCAGCAGGATTTGCTTAAACTGTGCATGTGGATTTTTGTTGTTGTAACACAGTAGAATGCTCATTGGCTGGATATCAATGAACATACATTCCCATGGGAGATATATATATATATATATATAGACTAACTCCTATATAATATGATTTTGTAATGAGCAGCAAGAAGGTTATATAACATATCACAAGTACAGTATAAACAGTCTCTGCTTAACTTGGTAACACACTTCGCCATGCCACTGATAATACACCTTAATATTCTCTTAAATCATCATTAGTATATAAATCCCATAATTACCTAGTGCCCTACCATTTTGAAAACGTTAAATAACACTTTTTACCCCACCATTTTTTTTATAGAAAACGAGTTACTTCAATAAGCTAAATATAGTCAAACTAAAAAAAGTGCCGTATTACTATAGTAACAAATGTGAATTTAAAATAAATTTCCCTTGAAAGGGCATTCAAAATTTCTTTGTAAATTTTTTTTTATTACAATACACTATTAATTTAAATTTGGTATTGTAGGTTTGAAACTATTAACACAACTAATCCAAAACTTTATTATAGGCCTACTCCCTTAATCCCTTACTTATGTTAGTGTTCAAGGCTTGTCCAGGGGTATTAACATTTATATTTATCGGTAAGGATGGGCGTGTTTTGGAGTCCACTTATATCAGGAGGTGACAACCGCCCAATAACACCAGGGAGAAATGAAATGATAACCTGATTTTTAAATTAGATCCTGAGATTAAGTTTTGATGCAACTCACTTCGGTGGTCGAATGATCTAAGGCGTCACTCTCTTTATAGACTGGACTGCCGTTGATGGGGATCTCGGGATTTGAATCCCGGCTTGGTGTACTGAGTGTAGTTTTTCCTAGATGATTTTCCACTTTCTCCACGCAAATTCGTGTACACCTTCACAAAATTTCATTAGTACTTATGCTTACAGCCCGGACGGATAGCGAGATGCTATGACCAAAAAAAAGTGTCGATGTTTGTCAAACAAAACTATATTTAATTCCTCCTCACCGATACCAACCGTTTCCCTTTCAATCGGTCCACGTATAGACTAGCTAGCTAACCTCCGTTTTCAAGTTTTAGGATTTATCTCTTATTAACCTCAACTTTAGTCGTCGTCATCATCATCATCATCATCGCAGTGTATCTCCGGTACCCCCTCTCACCCTTCACCCCTCCACCATAATATCGTCTTGCCCTCCTGCGTGTAATTTCTTCGAATCGTGTAATTTATTTCTGTTGATGAAGCGCAATTAGGTCCGCTGCCAACAGCCCGCTCGTCTGGCCCCGTTCACATCAGCTGAAGTGTATCAGCGCAGCGGCGCTAAAGTGGTTATCACGTGGCTAGTGCTCGTTTCCCTATCGGCGCTAGAAGACTTAGAAACTATAATGCCTTAAAACATGAGATCACTCTATTTGGATTTACAATCTAGGACCGTTATATAGATGGGAAACGAGTGTTTTTAGCCTCTCAGCCATGGAAGGTAATCTACTAAATTAGAAAGACATTTAAAAAATGGACTTCTCCTTGCATGTATGACCGTGGCTCATTCCCTGCAAAACTACCATAAATTAAACTGGAGCTTTCCTTACCAAGGCGAGTAATAATTGAAGGTCGAAAAACTGGGGGTTGTGTTTTCCAAAATTAGTTTAGTGTAGTTATTGAGGAATTAGCTGTGAGTAGCTCAAACGAACATTAAGGCATAAATTGCTAAAAAGCACAATTAGTATTTATAAAAGTTTATAATTTATATTAGTATTTCAAAACCTGCCGGCTGTCATTAAAACGTAGGATACGATTTCAATTAGAAAAACCGAGAGTAATAACCCCCCTTTCACGTTTCTATTGAGAAATTCTAGAAATATATCTTTATTTTAACACTGAGAATAGAGAGTACTAACCTCCCAGCCATTCAGGTAAAACATTTAGGTATCATTGATATTAGGTGGGATAATATTTAGATCGTAATCAACACACAAGGTTTGTAACTGATTTAATTTTAAGAATGATGAAGAGGCTAGTTTAGAAGGTGTGTATTAGGCATTTCGTGGATTGTTGTCCGGTTAAGTAGAGCTTGTTGAAACTGTACCTATGATATCCCCCCGCATCCCCTCCCCCCCTCTTCTCCGGTCGTAATTTGACCAATCAGGTTCTGCACTATATACCTGACAAATGAGTGTTCTTACTGACTAATGAAAACATTTCACAGACACAGTTTAGACTAACTCTGCTTACACTGGTGGCAACACTCCACGCCACGACACTGGTATGAAACTATTTTTTGTAATTTTTCAACTTAAATATAAAATGTTACCGTGAATGCCCTATACAAAGGCTCGCAGCGTCCGTCTAGGTGTGAAGCGACCTCTGTGTTTCCTCCATTGCCAAGAAGTCCTTCCTATCTGCCCCCACAGCTACAGGTGAAAATAGCGCGCACAGATTCTCACGTTGAGAAAACTCGGCATAACCTCGTATATTTGTTAGTGATGAAATTACGACGTATTTGATATATATCCACGTTTATGGCGTATCTTGTTAAAATAAAATTGTTAGAACAAGAACCCAAATTCGAGGTAAGATTTTAAATTGTCTGTGATTTGCGCTGATTTGAGGTAGCTTACATAGCTATTAGAGATGATATAAATTGTTATTTAATACAGTACTTATAATTTATCTCCACCTCCTTCGGGTAAATAAACATTCTTTATTTTATTCACCGCGTCTTACTACCCATTCTCGTTATTCGCATATGTAATAATTACGCTTATGTGTAAGGGATGAGGAAGGTTGAATTTAGAGAATGTGTCAGAGAAAAAAAAATAGAAAACCATTTAAGAAAAATCATCCTCAGTACACTCTACCGGTGACCTGGTGATCTAGGGGTAAGGTGTCAGACTTCTATGCTGGCGGCCGGGGTTCAATCCTCGGTCCCGGCAAAGATTTATCTGATTACCAAACCCTTCCTTCACCTCTGACAAGACATCTTGTGAATGTGAAGAATGCCAGGTCTCCACCGTGGTTCGGATTCCACGTTAAACTGTTGGTCCTCCATTTCATCTCACAATCACCCTACCATTACACATTAGCGTAAGTGCGTATAACCCGAACGGGTAGTAAGACGCGGTGCTAATAATAATAATAGTAATAATTATAATAATAATACACTCTACCAAGATTTGAACCCCGGTCTTCCCGTCATCAACGGTCCAGTCTATTGCTAGAGGTTTTTTCTATGAATGGCCGCATTGAGAATATAAATACAAGAATGGTCTGCCATCGAGAAGCGCAATTTATTATTAAAACAAAATTATGTTGAGAATATAAATAAAGTCCAAAACAGTTTTAAAAAAATGTTCTCCAATAAAACAGAACTTCAGACGAATGCACTGTTTTATATATTTTATAATTTATTTAATGCCGAGTATAAATTTAATAGTTGAGGTTCTTAAAATTGCCTTAACTAATTGTTCATTGGTGTGTTGAATAGACATTTTATATACAAACATAAACATATATTTTTTAATTCTGATATTTTTATCACTATTTTTTTTTTGTAGCTTGTGGGCCGCATAAAACTACATAATTGACAGTAATTTTCCCAGGGTTGTCTTAGAGCATTCAACCACCGAAGCTAGTAGAACATAACTAATAAATAGCTTTATTTTAGCTTACAGGTCTTGTTCAAGTTTTACAGTGCGTTCAACTCAAGGGCTATTGATGACTTAATTCAGATTGAGAGAACATGATAAGGGTCATTTAAGCAAGGAATACACCAACATTTGACAAAAAATTATTTTGAAAATGACTTGGGTTGATAAGAGGGAGGGGGGTGACCTTGCACTTAGGTCAGCGGGTGTCAACCTTTTGAGTCATTCAATCATTCTGGCGCTTAGTTAGTTTTGCCAATGCATATTTAATAATAGGCCTACTTATTTAAAATTTAAACATTTTTAAATTTGTACGTTTGACTATGGTTAATAAAACATGATTATTTTGAAAATATTAATATAGCCTTATTAATTTGTTATATTATTTTCTCTTGGTAGGCGTATTTATGCTTAGTACTTTGGATGCCAACTTCAGCCGCCTCCCTAATTCATTTTTTCCTCCCTAGCCTTTAAAATTACAAACACTATCTAATACATGCCTACTGATACGTTTAGAAACAATAATATACGTCTCTGGGCACAAGAATAAAAGTGTCAACATAATCTTGACTTGTGTGCCAGGGACGGGAAGTTAAGGGATTGAATTCCGGCTCGGTAGATTGAGGGTGAGGTTATTTCCACATTAGCATATATATGTGTATATATATATATATATATATATATACCCATACAAATGCGAATACATTACCTCTAACTTCCACCTTCCTAATTAGTGTAAACAAATGGATAGCCAGAACGGGTAGGTTAGATGAGGTGCACAAAATATATATTTTTTAAACACAACAGGACTAGCTTATTTAATAACTTAATAAAAGGCCTTTAGTTTTTCTCAGCTCATTTCACACCCTTTAGGGTGATACGCGAATATAATAATTAGGCTAATGTGTTAGAGATGGGAAACGTTGATTTTAGAGGTGTACCAGCATTTACGTGAAGGGAGAGTGGAAAATCATTTAGGCCAAACACCCTCAGAACACCAGACCGGGATTTGATTCCCGGTCTTATCCTCATCGGAACTCTAATCTAATGTGAGAGTGACGCTTTAAGATTTCAGGGGTCTACAACCCTTGGCCCACGCTAACATATTTGCTGCCCGTTCGTTGGGCCATGAAAAATATAAAATTATTTCAAGATAAAAAATGACATAGATTACATAGTCAACTAATAAAATAAATACATATTTTAGGATTGTTTATAAATGAATTTTGCTTTTTACGTGAAGAAAAGAATTAAGTTTTTATAAGTTACGTATGCACGAGTAACTTTAAGTGGCAAACGACAACTCCAGTAGAGAGAATAGCGTTACCTCCTGCTATGAAACATCTAAAAATGGGAAAAATCAACAGATAATATGCTTCACCAGAAATCTTAAATTCCACCTTTCCGAGATAAGTTTAAGTCTTAGTGTGAGCTAAGTGTATAAGAATGAGTTAGTACGAAAATTTTAATATCTATTCAATTCGAATATTGTCGGTACAGTATTGCGACCCGCGAGCCAACAAGAGACATACACTTTGGCCCTTGGACATAAAAAGGTTGACGATCCCAGCTTTAAACCATTCGGCCACCGAAGCGGGGCTTCTAGATAACTAATATGAGGAGTGTGACCGATAAAAATTAATAGAGCCTATTAAATAAAAGGTCTTAAAATGAGACGCATATCTTTAGGCATGTAGTCTTAATATCAAGCTCATTTAGTCTTGTTTCGCGGTGTGGGGAGGTTTGAGCTAGAATCTTAAAGTAATCTACAATCTGATTCGACACGAATTTGGGTACATTTAAACTACATTTTACTTTTCTCATCCCTACTACTTTAACGTAATTAATGGCCGGGTCGCTACCTGAAACTAGCTTTGTGGAAGCTGTCCGATTAACTCAAGATGGATATTTGTGTCCTCTCCCTATTGAAACCATAGTTAAGATTAGCCTTTTTTTTTAAATGGCCTTTGATTTTAATGCCACTTTATGGCATCTAGCAATACCCGTGTTGAAAGACTCAAGCTCTCCCACGGAGCTTAGCCATTTTAACCTGGAGGATGTGGGTCTGGTGTTTGGTATGTCTTGTCTGTGGACTAGGTTAAGGACGTTTAGCAATGGCGTGGAGTGCTTCCAGGAGAAATATATTTAGTTCACGCTGTACTTCTGGTGTGTTCTTATCCCGAATCAATTCGGGTGGGCAAGTCTTGAAACGTTGCTAGCTGTCTCCGTGACTGACATAAAAGCGAATGTTTTTGTTGTCGTTATAAATAAAACAAAAGAGATCTGTTATGCTGAGTGAAAAGAACAATTCTCTCTTAACTCGTCGCATGTGTTTGTTTTGTTGATGTTATGAAGTTGAGGGAGGAGACAGTCATTTGTGACTTGTGAGAGTGTCAAGGTGTCAATGAGGTAGAACCTGGTAAGATTAAGCACCTCTTCGTGGATGCTGTAATTTCTTTGGGGAAGAGGAAAGGAGAGAGGGAAGCGAAGAAATAAAATGGGCATGTTGACCGAAACATTAGCTGAGTCGGTAGCACTTATTATGACTGATCTTAGGGTTGAGGGTTCAATCTACGATGAATTCCTAAGTATGTCACTGCTAAAAAACAAAATTTGGCGAAAATATTTTGAAATCGAAACCATTTCAAAATGTTGACCAACTTAGGACAATCTTCAATAATTGCCATTTTAAATTATAACATTATAAAGTATTGTCTAAGGTTAGAGCTCAGAGCTTTGAATTATTTTTTTCAGCTCCGATCATTATAGATCTCTATTGAACGTTTGGACACTATTGTTTCCGAAATAATATCACGGGCAAACACACATTTTTTGATGATTTATATTTCTTATGTAAATACTACGATTCTATTCGATACTAAGCGAAAATCTCTTTCAATAAATAGAAATAACTTTTTTGTAACTACAGACATATTTTGTTTCTAGTTATATTATTTGATCTTAAAGAGTTGGATTTATATCAGAGCGTTTAGGGGTAGAGATAATAATATATATATATGTTTTAATATCATGTAGAGGGAACTATAAAACCAAAATGGTCATAAAAGTGTTTCATTTCCTTTATATTAAAAATTTGATAATAGAAGCTCGTAAAAATAATCGGAATAGGAAAAAAGGCTTAACAATTTATAATAATCATTAATACTAATGATAACTTTCAGGATAGTTTCATGATATAAAACGTTAAACTCAAAATATATTTTATTCTCTGTGAAGGGAAGGCCCAAGTTAGATTATTTGCCGGGTACATTGGGAGGTAGAGGGGTAGGGGTGAGTTGGTTGTTCCATTTTTGTGTCTATTATTGTATCTCTAATCACTTTCCACATTCATTCAGGTGTATTTGGTCTAATTTACCCTTGTGATCCCAATTTCTTGGATTAATTTGTTAATGACCTTTGTTTTTAATGCCCTAATTAATTTATATTAATCGTTAGTGAGCGGTGTCTTGTTGAGGAGTTTTACCAAGTTAAACAGAATTTGTTAAATTTATGCCTGTGACTATATTATGTCTCACTTCTTCCCATTTTCATCGGCATACATTATTGTCTCTACTCTAATAACTTAAATGGAAGTTTTTCCGTTGATACATTTTCAATGAATGTTCAACTGAGTGATACGAATATTCACAGGTACAGTTTAAACTAACTCTGATAACCCTGGCAACAATCAACGACACGACACTGATTATCGTGAATGTATTTCATTGTTTCTGTGAAGCTCCCCATTTTCTTGGACCACCCTGTGAAATCAGTGCAATCGCCCACCAATAGTAGAGTGTACACAGGTGACTCACTGACTGTGTGTCTAGTCCAGTGGTGTAATGAGACTCTGCGCCCGCGGGGTGTCAGAAGGGGAAGAAGAGAGGGGGGCCCAAAACAGAGAAGTGACTGTTTCCCTGGGGAGTGTGGGGACCGGGGCACCTGTAGTTTGGAACTCAGCGATTCTTCCTTTTAACCTTCCTCCCCTTTTCAAACTTTGATCTCAACTCCTAATATTTGCTGACGCGTGCTGTGTAGGAAGGGAAGGGTGCTCTGACAAATACAGGAAGAGATGGGGGTTAGGCTTGAAAGATATTTCAAGTACCACGAGTAAATGCATTAACTCCTAAATTCTTAAAGTTCGAGAACATTTCCTTTATATTAGCTTTGAGTAACTGTTCAAAAATAAGTGGCCTATTATATCTTAAGGAATACATTGTATTCTTTGTTACAAATGTATGAATCTTTATCTCAACCAGTAGTGCTTATTCCTATTGAGTTAAAGTACCCGAGCTCGACTCGTAACATGGGCAAAAATTCATCATCGGTGGTGAAAGAAGGGCTTACCATTTTATAGGGATGGATTAATGGCAAAGCTTGGTGTAAGATAGTGTATTTTCTAAATGTTATATTAGTTTGTAAGTCGTGTGATGTTCTAATCAATTAGTTAGTAAAATACATTTTAATATCTAGATCAATACAATGAAACCATACTCACTCTATAACATTAGGAACTCGAAAGTTCATTGCCATACTTACACAAGTACGTCACCTATTTTAAGCTCAATTCACTAGTACTATTTAACCAACGTAATTTTGCTTCCCTTATCTTCTGTATTAATTTTGAACATTCGTTGTCAAACTATGGTTTCTTCCTACTTCACGCTGCCTAGATTTTTCTACTATCAAATTGTGGTCTGAATTGAAATCTGCGCCTCTGTTAGTCTTGACATACAGTAAGCTTGTATAACGTCTTTTATCAATCAGCAAGTGATATTATATTTGATTATGTGTAATCCCATATGGGGAGGTCCATACTGAAAATATAAGCAACTAAAAATCGGTATATTTGTGGACTGAAACATGTCTGCATTTCGGCCTCGTTGGCTAAACCTGGGGCGAGTAAAAATAAAAAGAGCCCTGTTGGAAACTTTCGATTTTATTTTGGCGTAAACCATACTTTATAAATAAACCATCGTAGAGTTAAATATTGCGTAGAGCTAACGTCCGTGCAGCAATTTATCGCTTACCGAGATGCCCCCCTTAAACGGAAATAAAAAAATATGTTTTAATGATAAGGTGTAGAAAGTGTTTTGCCAGTTTTAACAGTGGAGTTATTCGGTTGTCACCTTGGCAACAACGTGCACACAAGGGTCGGGGTAGGGACGGGAGTCGGCTGGACCCAATCTGCCACTGTGTACCGATAGTGAGTCATACCCCCCCTCCGGTATACCCACCCTCTCCTACACTTTACACTGGTTTACTCTCTAGTGGAGGGATGACGGGGTAACTCGAGGAGCCCGTGCACCTTTATACTGCCTTGAAATCTCCCATTTGCATCGGGGAACCTCGCACATGTGACCAGCTGGTGCGTCAACAGGGGTTGGGAATGGGGAGAAGGGCTGACTTGTACATCTACACACTTGAATACGGACAGAGGATGGTTTTCTTGTACAATTTTCCTAAGAGTGACATTGAAATAGTTGTAATTTGATGACTAAATATATAATAAAAACAGGACAGAACGGGTGTATTAAAAAACTTTTTTTCGCAGATAGCATCGAATATATCTAATATTATTTGTATATTTACTATCGACAGAAAAAAATTACAGCATATGACTGGTCAAACAACTTAAATATCTAATTTTTAATGCACCTCGTTTTACTAGTCCAGGCTATCCGCATAGTTACTCTAATAGGGTAAAATTATAAGTAATTGTACTCACATTTGCATGAAGGAAGGCTGAGAAAAATTGTAAGAAAAACATCCCATCATCCCCAGCCAGGATTCTAAGCTCAACCTTTGCGTTGCAAGAATATTAAATAGACGAGACTGACGCATTTATCCCTGTAACCACTGGTTGGGGTTGGTTTAACTAGATTTTTTTTACTCTAACAGTATTTTTCTATAAAAGCAAATGCACCTACACACTTATCAGTAGTAAATTTCTCCTTTCTTTGCCAAAATGTTTAGTAAATTAGACTAAATAAAAACTTTTGTTTTCCGAAAAATTATAATTTTGAGCCTCATTTTCATTATATTTAGCGTAAATGTGCTATACTGTAATCAACATTGATAAAAGATCACCCTATTCAGTGGTCGAACGGTCTAAGACATCACTTTTGTGTTAGACTAATGTGCTGATGACGGGGAGATCGGGGTTCGAATCCCGGTCGGATGTACTGAGGATGATTTTTCTTAAATGGTTTAGCACACTCCTTCAAAGCAAATGCGGGTAGATTAGCTCTAAAATGCTTTCTTCCTCATCCCTACCTCAGAGCAATTTATATATGCGTACAAACTGAACAAGTAATAAAAAATAAAATTATAAAAGATCGTGCTATTTATTTTATCTTATATATGTTAAAATTGACACCATCTCTTGGAAGTGACTTCTATATTAAACATAAATAAGCCTATTTAAAAAAATGCTTACTAGTATATTTAGTAAGTTTTTTGAATTTCGAAATAAGCTTTTTTTTTCGATCAACATAATAATACAGAGTACTTACCACTTACCACTTGCCATCCATTTTTAAAGCCAAAAATATTACTCTCTGGGTTGTATCATAAACCACACAGTCTAAGTTACGAGGATAAAGGCAACTCTTATAAAAATAGCCAAAAAGTTCAACCATAAGTCACTGTGTCCATATTTATGGTGCTATTAAGAAAGTTACGATCTAACACGTCCGTCATAGACTCTGACTTTAAATAATGAGCTATGTATGAACTTGGGCACGGGATTGACCTCCCATTGTACTGGTAGAACATTGGCGTGCTAAGCCAAGGGTCATAATTTTGATTCCCGTGTCCAAATGTCATTTTTCAAAATATATTTGAAAACTACTTATGAACAGCTCATAATATATAGCAAGCGTTGAGCTCAATATATTGCCTGTACAAAACTTTACAACTATTTTAGGTGGGCCTACATCTAGGTTCCGAACTAGGTCCCCTTTAACAAGTCGGCCTCTCACAACTTAGCCATGAGGACTGGCTGTGGACGAGATAATTATAGCATCAGAGAGGGGAATATATATTTTATATTACTTTTGATTCTGTATCTTTTTGTAATATTTGACAAACAATTGAGACACAACAAATCCCCATGTCATTTCGACTTAGTTGAAAATGTGCCAACTTGTGTTCGAAAAAATTAAAAAGAAAAAAGAAGTGCTTGAGATATATATATATATATATATATATTTCCTGAGTCATCTTCATTAGTTTTTCGCAAACTATGAGATAAAGTACAATATGATTAGAGTGATTACAAGTCTCCAGAGGACCCTATTTCGATTTCGATGAGTGTTTTCGAATATACGTACCATTTATATTATATATATTTATTTCCATATTAGCCAATTATTAAAGATATATCGACACTATAATTTGGGAATGTAATATTATGTGTTCAGTCGCATGATAAACTAATGGTAAATTACGCAATTTAGAAAATATACGTTAAATAGTCCGATACTTACTTTTGATCGATAAAATAGGACACACATTCGCAGCCGTACAGAACTCACAAGTTAAAATAACATTTCCTCATAATCGAATATTTGGTACCTGGCTAGAAAATTAAACAACGTGAACATTGTTGACATAATTGCAAGTGATTGGTTAGGCTGAACCAAGGTAGAAGTAACATTTTTAATCAAATGAAGTAGCTATAAAATTGATAGCACACCATTAAATTCTAGTGGAGACAAAACATCTTATCACTTTCACGAAGAAAGCATTTATTATCACTTTGTTAACAGTACGAGTTTGAGTAGGATACTTCTAGAGCCAGTTTCATAGTCAAATTTAGTACGCCTCAAGTGCGGCGCTACACTAAATACAAGACCACACCTACCTAAACTCGAATGGAATGGGCCGTTCTCGCATAGGATACTAGCCCATTCCATTCGAGTTTAGGTAGGTGTCGTCATGTACTTAGTGTAGCGCCGCACCTGAGGCGTACTAAATTTGACTATGAAACTGGCCCATAGTCTTGGTTTTTGAGTTTTTGATTGTTTGTTTCTGATAGATTTGTAAATAATGGTGTGGAGTATATTTGTTGGTTATAGAATCAAGTTAGACAAAGTTGCTAATAACCTGGACTATCCTAAACAAAATTGGTTATATCTAGCTAGTGTCTTGGGCGTTGTGTTCATTTCCATTTTATATGTCTAATTTTTTTAGCACCGCGTCTTACAACCTTTTCAGGTTATACGCATACGTACTAATTATGCTAAAGAGTTAGAGATGAGGGTTGAATTTTAGGGGAATTGTACCCGCATTTGTGTGGAGCAAGAGGGGAAAATAATTTTGAGAAAAAACCTCAATACACCCGACCGGGATTCGAACCCCGATCACCCTGTCATCAGAAGTCTAGTCCATAGACCATGCGGCCACCGAAGCACGTTTCTATGTATCGGTTGTGCTATTTATTTTGACTATTAGTCTCAACAGTTACTGAAGGCTTAATCTAAGTAGTAGTGACAAAGAGGGAGTTTATATAATAATTACATCCGTATTAGTGTGGAGGGAGTGTGAGAAAACAACAGTGAAATTTCCATTTGGATTTCCTAAACAGTTTCCCACTTTCCGCCCACGCGAATTCGGGTACGTTTCTTTTAAATTTTAATTTCCTCATACCATTTCTAATAGTGTAATTACATGCTAATAGCCCGAACGGGTAGTAAGACGTGTTGAAAAAAAATAAACACCCAATGGAAATTTCCACGAATGCCACGTGACACTGAATTCGTCCATCGCCGATTGAAGTTATTTCTTGTTGTTGTTTAGGTTATATTGCCTGTTCACTGCTGTTTTCCTACTCTAACGCCGACCTTTAATGTTTGTTTTCAGGTAAGTCCGTGTTGTCGCCAGGGTGTATAGAGCACCGTCCCGAGACGCCGGGCGCCGGCTGGAGGCGGCTGACGTAAGTACCGAAATAGTAAAACAAACTGCTGGCGTCCTTCCAGTCGGATATCACCTGGATTGTGTGTCTCGTGCCAAGATATCTCACCCTCATACTCTCTCTCACTCTCTTTCCCCCCCCCTTCCCCTAACCACTCTCAAATCTTGGGAGGTTCAAAGCGATTGTCCTACTTCAATTAACTAATGGCCGCGCATTAGTTCCGCGTGTCGTCGTATCTTAGGGAATTAGTAGTGTAAAACAATATTTAGCGAGAACCTTTTAGTCTATGTCGACGTAATCGATGTATGTGAAATTCTTTGAGAAAGATCAGTCACATTTTTCATCGATCATCCATACGTATGGTAGTTAATTTAACCGACTGGCCTCGCCCTTTTTGTTAAGTCCAATCGCTCGTGCACCATCTACATCCCTACAACGTTTAAACTTAATAAACTTTGAATTGCCGGATTTCAAACCAATGTCAATTAAAATATATTTGGTCAACGTTTATTTTTATTATCACCGCATCATACTTCCTGTTTAGGTTGTACACATATGTGATAATTACTATAATGGGGCAGGAATAATGAATACAATATTTAAGATGTAAGCTACCCTCATTTGCCTGGAAGTAGAGTGGGAAACCATTCTAGGAAAAACCACCCTCAGTAGACCCGACTGGGATTCGAACCCTGACCTCCCCGTCATTCAGCAGGTCAGTCTAACACGAGAGTGGCACCTTATACCATTAGATAACTGAAGCGGGCAAAGTTTAAATCGAAACAATTATTTTACTAAGGCAGATTTAACATACAATCTATGACCCTACTGATTCTATCACCACATGACTAACGAATTAATTCAACCAGAGGACAACTACAACACCCAGTCCCCCGGTGGTTAATTCACCACTTTGAAATGGTTAGGCTCATTTTTACATAAGGTATCATTTTCGGCCATACTTGGGATCAAACTCAAAACACACAGCTCAATACCGCATCGCCGTCTGAGTTATAGAGTTGAATGTCAGCGTAAGTTTAACGGTCTCAATCACAATTTATTTTATTACTGTGCTATGCTTTAAACGACTTATTCTTACGGTTGAAAGAAACTTAAGATAATGTTTGCCCGCATTAGCGTGGAGTAAGTATGGAAAAAAATGCCTCTAGTGGCCCTTGAGATCTTATCAAACTAAAATAAAATACTTACTGTGTTTTGTGAAGTCTTCTTTTAGGCCTATACCTCTCAATATATTGATTAACATTTTGATTAACGTACTACATATCACATTTTTCATTTAAAATTTTGCATTAATTTTTGTCTTTGAAATGTATAATTAATTGTACTGGAAATAATAATTTAAAAAATAAATATCAAGTATATTGTAGAAGGCCCTTAACAATAAATATTTTCAGAACTATGAATTGTTAAGTTCAGAAATCACAGTAGGCCTATATTTCCTTCAAAAAATAAAATGCTCAAAATAACTAAAATTTGATATGCGCAGCCTTAGGTATGTAGGACATATCTAATAAGTGCAAATGCATATCTTTAATATTTTCTTGGTCCGCTTACATCTTTGCTGTAGTTTGGTTATCTGTAATATGGTATTTTGCATTGTATACCTAATTCCAAAACGGCTTATTCAATACTTAGGCCTATTAAACTAAACATAGATGAATTTAGCTTTGTTCAGTAATTTTCTATAGGCTTGTGATGTAGCCTTTGTGTTTGAACTTTTAATTTTAGAGGCGAGGGCTAAATCCTGACAGTTTCTATATTAATGGTTGGTGTAGTCACATTTCTAATATTATGTAATTAAATAAGCTAATGTAATTCGCGCGCCTGATCATGCATTATAAAATGCCAAAATATCAAAACAAATAAATAGATTGCCAAGGATTAGGTTGCACTGGGGACTTTGTTAGTTTTCACTGCGTTTTAACGATCCTTTCTCCACGCTATTGCGGGTTCAATTATTACAAACTATCCTAATATTAAGTTTTTAGTAACCACATTTCTAAACGTTCCGATAAAAAAAAAAGGTTGGTGTAAGTTGTGGATAATCCAATTATTACAAATTATCCTAATATTAAGCTTTTAGTAACCACATTGCTAAACATTCCGATAAAAAAAAGGTTGTAAGTTGTAGATAATCAAATTATTACAAACTATCCTAATATTAAGCTTTTAGTAACCACATTGCTAAACGTTCCTATAAGAAAAAATGGTTGGTGTAAGTTGCAGATAATCCGAATGGGTAACAAAATGCTAATCACGCTAGTAATGAATTAGCTCATTTCAGTCTAACACCTAATACGAGCCCATCTCGCGGCCGATTAGTCGGGTTACGCTCCAACCAATAAATGTAGGCCTATCAAATTACGGACTTTATGCATTCTACATTTATCAAAGCAAAATTGGAATTATTTTCCAATTTTGATATAGGTATATTTTTTAAATACGGTAAAACTGTTTCGTAGGTCTCAATCCCGATGTTTTCTAAGGTAGAGTACATAAAATCGCACCAAGATGCAACCTCTGGTATGAGCTGTATCAATCAGGTGCTATACGTGGGGTGAGAAGGTCTCTTATCAGACCCTCAAAACGATCTTCAGATGGTTTATCCGGTGAATACATAATCAGTGGCTTCACAATAACCACGTGTTATATTAAGTGGATTCCACCTTACAATAAGGAACCATCCGCACCATGAGGTCCTTACCCTCGTTGCACGCTGTCGTGTCAGACAGATGGTCCTCCTACCGCGGCTAAACTGAGCTCTGAAAACGCCGCCCGTCACCTCCGAGTAATGGGATTACAAACCCCTCTCCTCCTCCCTAACCCCTTGGGGGAGGTTTATTCTCATGCAGATTGAGATACACCCTCATCCCTTACGTGCCACGCCACATGTTCCGATGCTACGCAGCTCGGATGTGCAGCAGCGCTCTCTTGGTCGATACATATATCCATTTAGCCCCCCCTTGGGCTGCCAGCAAGGTCAATTGTGTAGTCGCGAGGAGTGAGGGAGGGAATAGGTTAAATAAGGGCCGGCGACAATGGTGGACTGATTTAAAGGCGCTCACCAATCACCGTGATTTAGAGTATCACCCCCATGATAGTCGTTATTAAATAAACGGACCATACTGGACATGAGTATTCCGACACCTTAGATCAGTCAGTAGCGCGTCTGACTACTAATCTGGTCACGAGTTCTAATCTATGGCATTTTTTTTATATGCATCGATGTGCAATTGGGTGTATTCCCTTTAAACTTTGAGATGGACCAGCAGTTCTGCAAACAGTATACCTCACTCCCTCCATTAAAAAAAAGTATAAGAAACTTATATGTTGGGAATTATGTCGTGTTCTCGTCGTTATTAGTCTAAAGATTTATCTTGGGATTTCAAGTTGAAACATCTTTTATTATTTATTCTTTGACTTGAAGCTGATAAATTAGGCAAGGAAAAAAAATAGGCCTAGTATGTTTAATAATTTATTATATTCATAGAGAATAGCCGTTGTTCACGTGGTTTAAGACGTAAGTGTTGCAATATATGTCTTTTTTAAGAGGGCCCCTGGCTCTCGATCAATTGCTTTTAGTTTTAAATTCAAACCATTTGAAATAATATAATAAAGGAAACCCTTTTTGAGTGGCCGTCATCTCGAAACAGTTAACCAGATCGCACTTTGTTCGGCCTAGGTTAAAAAAGATGTCCCTGCCAAATTTCGTCAAAATCGGTCCACGCATTTGGCATTAATTTCGGAAAAAACAGCTGGACACAAGGCGGAGGAAATGCTTAGTGGTCAAGTTAAAACAAGACCTCACATCGCTAGGTCACTAAACGTTTGATGGTCTGGTTGATGTGATTTTCCGACCAATAATAAAGTTGGTATGATCCACTGTTATTAGCTTCAAATATAAAAAACAAAAAAAAAAAAAGTTAATTAGATAAGAGTGTGAAACGTATTTTATTTTTGTTTATTTTAGATCCCCAAGAGTTTAATTTTTAGCTCATTATCAAAGTGCCGTGTTGTATTCTTGTTTAATTAATTATTTTTCTTGATATTTCTAGAATTGCTTTGATTGGAAATTAGGATTGAAACCCAGTCCGGCCAGTTACAACTATTCCGCTCCTCGAATGTAATAGTGGGGGGGGGGGGGACTCTTA